>QRFJ01004638.1:0-104627 GCA_006176705.1 Cocos nucifera
TTTTGCTTGAGATTTTCTTTCCTAAAACATGATTTATTCAAATAATTTTTTTTAAATCTTGAAGATTATATATATTATTATTTTTTTATATATCTTTTAAATTTTATTTTTTTTACACCCCAACTTAATCAACATTATCCTCAATAGAGAAGAAAAAATGGAAGGATATAATAAATTTTTTATTATTTATCCAGCATGGGTCATGAAGCTTTGATTCTCCTCCAGCCTAGCCACTTATTCTAAAAAAAATAAACTAAAAAATAAATTAGATGCAAGAAGTGTTGGGTTGCCTTCTAACAAGCGCTAAGTTTATCATCTTCAGCCAGACACAATACAGCTCAATTCATTATGGATCTATTAATATTATTTGGTCAATGGTTTGGTTTAATAATATCCCTTCAATATATGGTTTAAGCCTTTGATCATTTACCTTAAAGAAATTCTTAGATCTAGGCCTAGGATCATAGAGTTTAATTACACCATATGGGAACACCTGATTGACTATATAAGGTCCATCCCATCTAGATTTTAACTTTTCAGAAAATAATTAGAAAAATAACCAGACTTGTTGATTTGGCTCAAAGATTTTTCTTGAAATATGTTTATCATGAAAAGCTTTCATTTTCTCTTTGTAGATTTTTGAATTTTCATAAGCTTCTTGCCTTAATTCATCTAGTTCACTCAATTGTAACATCCGATTAGAACCAGCTTGATTTAGATTAAAATTTAATTATTTTATTGTCTAATATGCTTTATGTTCAAGTTCTACCGAAAGGTGACATGCTTTTTCATAGATCAATCTATAGGAAGATATTCCAATAAGAGTTTTATAAGCAGTCCTATAGGCCCATAATGCATCATTTAATCGATCTAACTAATCTTTTTGATCCAGTCTAATAGTTTTTTGTAAGATATTCTTGATCTCTCTATTAGATACTGCTACTTGGCCACTTGTTTATGGATGGTATGGTATAGCTATCTTATGTATCATCCCATATTTTCGTAATAGCATTTGAAATTGGTAGTTTGTAAAGTGGGTACCTTCATCGCTAATGATAGCACGTAGAAATCCGAACCTAGAAAAGATATTCTTTTGAACAAACTTTAAGACTACTTTATGATCATTGGTTCGTGTTGTCATTGCTTTATATCCATTTAGAATTATAACAATGGTCACCAAAATATATTCAAACCATTAGAGGATGGAAAAGGTTCCATAAAATTAATTTTCCAGGCATCAAAAATTTTAACTACCAAGATGGGATTCAAAGGCATCATGTCTTTCTTTGAAATATTTTCTAAGGCATGACATTTAAGACATTTCTCACTAAAAATATGGGCATCCTTAAATAATGTAGGCCAGTAAAATCCACTTTGCAATACTTTGGCCATAATTTTTCTTCCAGAAAAATATCCTCTGCAAGCAAGAGTATGAGAGAATTATAAGATATTCAACTATTCAGACTCAGGAACACATCTACGAATGATCTAGTCAACATAAATTTTAAAAAATTTAGGATCTTCTAAAAAAGGTATTTAATTTGAGCAAAGAATCGATCATTTTCATTCTTAAACTAGCCATTAGGGGTTTATCCTACAACTAAGTAATTTACAATATCTGCAAACTAAGGGACCTTTGCATGTGAAACTGCCAACAATTGCTCATCTAAAAAAGATTCTTCAATTGATGTAGGTTCAGTATCTTTAACTAGGATCCTAGATAGATGGTCTGTTATAATATTTTCAGATATCTTCTTATGTCGAATTTCTATATTAAATTCTTGTAGCAATAAAATCCATCTAATCAATCATGGTTTAGTATCTTTCTTTGAGAGCGGGTATCTCAAAGCTAAATGATCTAAATATACCATGATTTTTGATCCTAATAGATATGATCTAAATTCTTCTAGGGCAAATACTATAGCTAGTAACTCTTTTTCAATTGTAGTATAATTTATTTATGCTTCATTTAGAGTTCTACTAGTATAATAGATCACTATGGGACATTTGTTTATCCTTTGGCCCAAGACAGCTCCTATGGTAAAGTCTGAAGCATCACACATGATTTCAAAAGATAGTGATCAATTTGGAGCTTGAATGATTGGGGCTTTGGTCACAGCTTCTCTCAAGAATTCATAGGCTTTAAGACACTCTTCATCAAAGTTAAAAGAGACATCCTTAGCGAGTAGATTACATAGAGGTCGAAAAATCTTAGAAAAGTCTTTGATGAAGCGATGATAGAATCCTACATGGTCAAGAAAGGATCGAATTTATTTGATAGAAGTGGATGAAGGTAGTTTAGAAATTAAGTCAACTTTTGCTTTATCAACCTCTATCCCTCTCTTAGATACTATATGTCCTAACACAATCCCTTCTTGAACCATGAAGTGGATCTTTTTTCAGCTTAAAACTAAATTAGCCTCAATACATCGTTGCAATATTTTCTTCAAATTATTGAGGCAACTCTTGAAAGATTTTCCAAAGATCGAAAAATCATCCACGAATATTTTCAAAAAAACTTCTATCATGTCCGAAAATATTGACATCATGCACCTTTGAAAGATCGCGGGTGCATTACAAAATCCAAAAGGCATTCTATAGAAAGCAAAAGTTTCATAGGGATATGTGAAGGTGGTCTTTTTCTGATCTTCTAGGTAGATTGCTATCTGGTTATATCCTGAGTATTTATCTAGAAAATAAAAGTTGACTAGCTAGTCTCTCCAAGATTTGGTCAATAAAGGATAATGGAAAGTGATCTTTTTGGATGGTTGTATTGAATTGTCTATAGTCTATACAGACTCGCCACCCAGTCAAAAGTCGTGTTGGTACTAGGTCCCCATGGTTAGTGCGGACAATCGTGAGTCCAGATTTCTTTGGAATAACTTGTGTAGGACTCATCCAGTAGCTGTCAGAAATAGGATAAATAATATCCGTATCTAACCATTTAATGACCTCTTTCTTGTCTACTTCTTGCATATTGGGGTTGAGCTGTCTTTGCATTTCTTGAGTTGGTTTGGCATTATCTTCAGTGTAAATTTGGTGCATACATATTGATGGACTAATGCTTTTTAAATCGACGATGTTCCAACCTATGGCCTTCTTATATGTTTTCAAAATATCTACTACTCGATTTTTCTGTTTAGGAGTTAGGTTAGAAGCAATGATTACTGATAGGATTTTCTCTGATCTTAGAATACATAAGTGATTCAAGCAAAGGTTTTAGTTCAAGTTGTGATGGGGCCTGAATTGAAGGATGTAATGGTTCAATTTTTTGCTCAAGTAAGGGTTTAATTTTCACCGACCAAGGTAATGTATGTGACGGATGAGGTGAATCAAGTAGGGCATTCACCTCCTAATCTAGGATTTCTTTGACAAGTTTATTCAGAAGATCATTCTTGAATAAATCTAAGAAGGAATCTGATTCAACTATCTTATTTATCTGGTCGATTATAAAGCAGTCTCCCTCCTCTTGAGTGTGCTTAGAGGCATTAAAAATATTTATTCTTACCTTTTGATCTCCATGGCTCCTATCTTATAATTGATATTGGCATTGACAGTAGTTAGGAATGGACGACCTAGAATTATAGGATTTTGGTTCAGCTCTTGGGATGGTTCCATATCAAGTATGAGGAAGTCTACTGAAAAATAACATTTATCTATTCTAACTAACATCCTCAATTAAATCACGTGGTGTTTTTATAGATTGTTGGGGATAAACCCCGCTCCCATCGAAGTTCAGCCTGGTGCTTAGCCTAATATAGTTGGTAATCATGGAAGAGCTTCAATCGAGAATTCTCTCCCCAGCAGTCGAACTCATTCAATGGCCAAACTCCTCCAGCAGTTGAACCCAATCGAACTCCTTCCAAACTCCTTCCAGATCCCTCCTTCAGTTAGGCTTCTATGGGAGCCAAACTTTCTCTGGATTTCTCCTTTAGTCGGACATCTACGGGAGTCGAACTTCCTTTGGATTTCTCCTTCTGTTGGGCTTCTATGGGAGTCAAACTTCTTCCGAATTTCTCCTTCAGTCGGACTTCTATGGGAGCCAAACTCCTTTCGAATTTTTCCTTTAGTCGAATTCCTATAGGAGCCGAACTCCTTTCGGGCTCCTCCTCCAGTCGGACTTCTATGAAAGCCAAATTTCTTTTAGATCCCTTCTTCAGTCGGACACCTACAAGAGACGAACTCCTTCTAGATCCCTTCTTCAGTCAGACACCTACGAGAGCCAAACTCCTTCTGAATCCCTCCTTCAGTCCGACTCCTATGGAGCCAAACTCCTTTTACATTCCTTCTTCAGTCAGACGGCTATGAGAGCCAAACTCCTTTTAGATCCCTCCTTCAGTCTGACTCCTACGAAAGTCAAACTCCTTTCGGATTCCTCCTTCAGTCGGATGCCTACGGGAGCCAAACTTCTTTTGGACTCCTTCAGCTAGCGTTCCTCCTAGATGATCCTCTCTAGCCATATTCCCTTTGGGAGTCTGAATTCCTCTAAAATGGATATATGTCAAAGCTCTTCACCCCTCCATGTAGCCCCGAGCGGCTAAGTATCGAACGACTACGATCGTCATTATCAGTCCGCTGTAGGTGACAGCGATCTGCTATCGAGCGGCGATGGCTGTCACTATCAATTTGCTGCAGGTAGTGCTACAGACGGTGCCTCCCCTCATGACTGACTCTGCTAGACCTCGAGCAGTCTGCTATCAAGCAGCTACAGCTATTACCATCAATCCGCTACAAGCTCTGCCTATAAAAAGAGATCCTCCAGATATGTTTTCTCTAAGCTCTCCTCTCCTCCTCTAAACTCTGCCGAACTCCTTTCTGAGCACTCCATTTCTGTTAGCTAGAAGAGCTGACTTGATCGTCGGAGGGTCCTGCCAGAGCCACCACCACTGACTCTGGATGGAACTTTATTTTGCAGGTCACCGATGGCGACCTCATCTTCCTTGACTCTAGCTCGATCCGACGTCAATCAAATTCTGTACTAATAGAATTGGCACTAGAGGAAGGGTCCTCTATTCCTGAGGTACTCTTGTTCTTAAAGGAGTGCTTAGTCGACCCTACCGACCTCCTTCTTCAAGGTTCATCTCCACCCTCTTCCTCGATCCCAAGAATTGCCTCCAAAGAAGGCGACTACCTAGAGATCTACCGCTTCTACCATCAGGTCTGAGCCAGATCAATCTATTCCTACTCCATCGTTGGTGCTTCAACCACCACCTCCACCAATGGTCATAGTAGATCCAGAGCAGTTTAACCTGCTGATGTAGCGGGTTCAGGGTCTCACCGAAATGGTGCAGGCCATGCAGTAGCCCTCGATGGTGGTTCCACCAAAAAACCCATAGTCGAGATGTCAGGAGCTGATCCCAAGGAGGGGCACTTAGGCTAGCATACCCATCACCGCAGGAAAGGAGAAATAGAGAGCAGAGGATCCTTGCTTGGATCATGGTTCTTTTCTAGAAGGGACCTTCCCCATCCATAATCGAAAGCCTCCCAAGACTTGCGATCGAGTTGATGACCTCGATCAAAAATTATGGAGGATGGATCGATAGATTGAGAAGCTTGACCACATCGCCCCAGATCACCATGATGATGTCTGCATCGATCTTCCTTTCTCTCTCTGAATTATGCAAGTGCCCATTCTGTCAAACTTCAAGCTCTCCCGATTTGAAAGCTACAATAAAATCTTTGATTCGATCGATCACCTGGAAGCCTTTCGGACCATGATCCTACTCCATGGCATATCAGACGCCATATTATGCCAAGCTTTCTTATCTACCTTAAAGGGAGCAGCAAGAAACTGGTACTGGATATTGAAGTCGGATACGATCTTCTCCTTTGATCAGATGAGCCATCAGTTTATGGCTCATTTTGTTAGTAGCCGACGTCCATGCCGAGGTTCAGATTCTTTGATGAACATCAAGCAGAAGGAGGAAAAATTCATCCGAGCTTATGTCATCCGATTTAATGCTGCTGCGTTGGAGGTCCGAAACCTGGAACAATCAGTTGCGATGGCCGCACTCAAGGGTGGCCTTTGGAAGAACGATTTGTTATTTTTCCTAGAGAAGAAGTATCCCAGGGATTTTACTGATCTGCTAGCTCGAGCCGAGGGATATGCCCATGCGGAAGAAGCCTTCAAATTAAAGTATGAAAAAGCCGTAGGAGAGCGGTAGGCGGGCAAGTCTAGCAAACTCGTGGCTGATGGAGGGTCGAATGAACTTTGACCGTGCTCATGGACTCACCCTGAGTACAAACGAGGCTGAACTCCCCCTCGAGCTCATCATCAAAGAAGCTCCGACAAAAGAGCACGAAGTTCTTCCCTCAGGAAGTTTCATAGGAGGGCCGAATGAGGCTCGACCATGCTCATGGACTCCCTTTGAGTGCAAGCGAGATCGAACTCCTCCTCGAGCTCGTCGTCAAAGAAGCCCCGATGGAAGGGCGCGAAGAAGTTCCCCCTAGAAGATTTTACAACTACGCCCCCCTCAATGCTCCACAGACGTCGGCCTGAAGTAAGCCAATGGCTCTACCGCAACTAAAACTACCAATGAGGGAGAAACAATAAGGAGATCGGCCACCTCCCAGCATCATCGATGCTATCTCTAGGGGGCCTAATACTTCGGTGAGTCACCGTGTCTTAACCTCAGAACCAGGGAAAGCTTGCCCTGAATTGGAAAGGCCCATATGAAATAGAGAAGGTCGTCCAGTTCGGGACTTACCGCTTGAAGAAGCTTAGAGGAACAACGCTCCCATGAACTTGAGACTTAGAGAATTTGAGAATGTACTGCCGATAATTTTCTTTCAATAAAAGTCCTTCATTTAAACATTATTGTTTTTCGATGCAAAAATTATCTGATGACAGGGAAGAAGCAATCAATAGTGGCCATGTTAGGAATAGAAGGAGAACCTCATCCTAACATGAGCAAGTGGAAGGCCTCGTTGATTTTAGACGAGATGGGGGAAGAGGCCCTGACAACGGCCCTTATGTGCCCCCATAGCTCATTAGGAACAGGAGGAGAACCTCATCCTAACGTGAGCAAAGTCGAAGGCCTCGTTAATTTTAGATGAGATGGAGGAAGAGGTCCTGACAACAGTCCTTATGTGCCCCACAGTCCGTTAGGAAATAGGAGGAGAACCTCGTCCTAACGTGAGCAAAAGTCGAAGACCTCATTCATTTTAGACAAGATGGGGGGAGAGGCCCTGACAATGGCCCTTATGTGCCCCCACAGCCCATTAGAAATAGGAGGAGGACTTTATCCTAACGCAAGCAAAGTCGAAGGCCTTGTTCATTTTAGATGGGATGAGAGGAAAGGCCCCGATGATGGCCCCATTGTGTCCGACAATAATAGGAAATAAGATCTCCTTCAACCTCGACTAGAGATAAGATCTCCTCCGAGCTTCAACTTCAACGTTAACCTTGGCTAGAGATAAGATCTCTCCCGAGCTTCAACATCTACATCAATAGGAGATAAGATCTCCTTCAACCTCGACTGAAGATAAGATCTCCCCTAAGCTTCAACTATAACTTCGACCTTGACTGGAGACAAGATCTCCTCCGAGCTTCAACTTCAACGTCAACCTAGGCTAGAGATAAGATCTCCCCGAGCTTCAACATCTACGTCAATAGGAGATAAGATCTCCTTCAACCTCGACTGAAGATAAGATCTCCTCCGAGCTTCAACTACAACTTCAACCTCGGCTGGAGATAAGATCTCCCCCGAGCTTTAACTTCAACGTCAACCTCGGTTAGAGATAAGATCTTCTCTGAGCTTCAACGTCTACGTCAATAGGAGATAAGATCTTCTTCATCTCGACTGGAGATAAGATCTCCTCGAGCTTCAACTACAACTTCAACCTTGACTAGAGACAAGACCTTCCCCGAGCTTCAACTTCAACGTCAACCTCGGCTGGAGATAAGATCTCCCTCGAGCTTCAACATCTACGTCAATAGAAGATGAGATCTCTTTAACCTTGGTTGAAGATAAGATCTCCCCCGACTTCAACTACAACTTTAAACCTCGACTGAAGATAAGATCTCCTCTGAGTTTCAAAGTCTACATCAATAGGAGATAAGATCTCCTTCAACCTCAGCTGGAGATAAGATCTCCTTCGAGCTTCAACGTCTACGTCAATAGAAGATAAGATCTTCTTCAACCTCGGTCGGAGATAAGATCTTCCCTGAGCTTCAATTATAACTTCAACCTCAGTTGGAGATAAGATCTCTCTCGAGCTTCAACTTCAATATCAACCTCGACTGGAGATAAGATCTCCTCTGAGCTTCAAAGTCTACGTCAATAGGAGAGAAGATCTCCTTCAACCTCGGCTGGAGATAAGATCTCCCACAAGCTTCAATCGTAACATCAACAAAAGACAAGATTTTCTTGAACCTCGACTGGAGATGGGATCCCCCCGAGCCTCAACTTTAATGTTAACCTTGGCTGGAGATAAGATCTCCCCCGAGCTTCAACCTGAACTAGTGCAGAGCCCTAAAGAGAACTTCGGCAATCACCCTTTTTGTACTCCCTTCCTTCGAGTTTCAAACTCGGGAGTGAGGGGACTATTATTGGGGATAAACCCCACTCCCACCAAAGTCCAGCCTGGTGCTTAGCCTAATGCAGCTGGTAATCATGGAAGAGCTTCAATCGAGAATTCTCTCCCCAGCAGTCGAACTCATTCAGTGGTCGAACTCCTTTAATGGTCGAACCCAACCAAACTCCTCCCGAACTCCTTCTAGATCCCTTCTTCAGTCGAACTTCTACAAGAGCCAAACTCCTTCCAGATTCCTCCTTCAGTCAGGCTTCTATGGGAGCCAAACTTCCTCTAGATTTTTTCTTCGATTGGGCTTCTACGGGAGCCAAACTTCCTCTGGATTCCTCCTTCAATCGGGCTTCTACGGGAGCCAAACTCCCTCCGAATTTCTCCTTCTATGAGGCTTTTACGGGGGCCGAACTCCCTCCGAATTTTTCCTTTAGTCTGACTTCTATGGGAGCCAAACTCCTAGATTCCTCCTTCAGTTGAATCCCTATAGGAGTCAAACTCCTTTCGGGCTCCTCCTCCAGTCGGACTTCTATAGGAGTCGAACTCCTTCTGAGCTCCTCCTTCAGTCGGACGCCTATGGGAGCCAAACTCCTTTCAGATCCCTTCTTCAGTTGGACGCCTATGAGAGCTGAACTCCTTCCAGATCCCTTCTTCAGTCGGACGCCTATGGAAGCCAAACTTTTTCTAGATCCCTTCTTCAATTGGACTCCTATGGGAGTCGAACTCCTTTCGGATCCCTCCTTTAGTCGGATGCCTATGAAAGCCGAACTCATTTCTGGCTCCTTCAGCTAGCCTTCCTCTTGGATGATCCTCTCTAGCCATATTTCCTTTGAGACTCCGAACTCCTTTGGAATGGATATACATCAAAGCTCTTCATCCCTCCATGCGGTTCCGAGTGGCTCAGTATCAGATTGCTGTGGCCATCACTATCAGTCTGCTGCAGATGACAACGATCCGCTACCGGATGATGATGGTTGTCACCATCAATCTACTGCAGGTGGTGCTACAAGCGGTGCCTCCCCCCATGACTGACTCCACCAGACCTCAAGCGGTCTGCTATCAGGCAGCTATAGCTGTCACCATCAATCCACTGCAAGCTTCGCCTATAAAAAGGGATCCTTCAGATATGTTTTCTCTAAGCTCTTCTCTTCTCCTCTAAACTCCACCAAACTTTTTTCTGAGCACTCCATTTCTGTTGGTCAGAAGAGCTGACTTGATCATCGAAGGATCCTACTGGAGCCACCACCACCGACTCTGGATGGAACTTTATTTTGCAGATCACCGACGGCAATCTCGTCTTCCTTGGCTCTAGCTCGATCCGACGTCAACCAAATTCTGCACCAACATAAATATATTGGCTAATTGCAAGATAATCGATGTCGATTTAAGTTCTCCTATCTCAAATTTTTCATAAACTGAGGTTGAAAGTAGGTTCACACTAGCTCCTAAGTCTAATAATGCTCAATTAAAGGTTATGCCTCCTATAACACATGAAATTAATGAAGCATCAGGATTTTCATTTTCTAAGATAATAGGTCTAATAGGATTGCACTTACATCCTTAGATAACATAAATCAGGACATGATGAATTGCATTGAGGAGGGATAAATTAATATGCACTTGTTTAAATAATTTCATTAACTCCTCATTATGTGTTTCTTGCTTTTTATAGGAATAACCTGCTTCTAAGGCTTGAGGGAATGGGGCTTTGGATTTATATATCTTGGGTAACTCATCTATTCTCCTCTTTTCTTTATCAATCTCATTAGAGCTAGTGTCAGTACTAGTTCTAGGCTCAAATTCTCTTATGTGGTTAGCTTCAATACTAACCTTTTCTTATAAATTTTTTTTTTAGCTAGCATCAGTACTAGCCTCTACCACCTAATCTTGGTATGGATTCTTAAGAATGCTACCACTTTGAAGTTTAGAAATTGCTTTGGCATTCTCTAATTAGAGATTCTTAGGTGGAATGATGGGTTGATGACTAAATCCAGATGGTCGATGGACATTGGGAGGGTTATTTTTAGGATTGGCAATCGGTTGGCTTGGTAATTGACTTGGTTCTCTCCTCATACTAAACTCAGCTAATTGTCCTATTTGAGCTTCTAGCCTAGCGATGGATTGTTGTTGAGATAGGATTAATTATTGCAGCTGGTTAAATCAATCATCAGCTAGATTAGTTTGTTGAAAAGATGGGTATGAGGACTGATTATAATATGATGGCTGGAAAGACTGACTAGACTGACCTCTATTATTGGTATAGTTTTGGTATTGGGATCTATTTTGATAATTTTGTACTGATGGAGTTTGGATCTGAGCCTGAGTCTGTTGTGGTTTTCAAGAAAAATTAGGATGGTTTCTTTAGTCTGGGTTATATGTGTTTGAAAATCGATCATTGATCGATTTAGAGTAATCTTGTGTAGCTTGAACTTATTCTTGGATGAAGGATGGGAATTGTATAGCCGTAAGACATTCACTTACATTATGGGTTGGAATAGCACAAATAGAATAAATCTCCTGATAATTGAAAGGTGGTGTGTATTGTGCAGAAGATTGTTGGCCTAGGTTTAGAAATTAATATAATTTTTAGGCAAGAAGGTCGACTTTATTTACTAGGTTCATATCAGCCTTAGAACTTAGTTCTGGATGTTTGATTTCATACATTCCTACCCATTTTTGATGATAAATTGATCTTTCATAAGAGGATAATGAAGCATGGTTAATCAAATTTTTATTTAGGATTTCAAACAAGCTATAAGTTTCATCCTCATTTTTGCTCATAAATACACCTCCATAGGATATATCTACCATTTGTCTGTATTGTTCTTCTAAATCTTCAAAAAAAGCTTGGACAATTTGCCACTTAGATAGACCATGGTGTGGGCATTTTCTAAGAAGTTTCTTAAATCTTTCTCATGATTCATAAATTTATTCTCCTGAAAGCTGAGTAAATCCAGTGATAGCTCATCTCATAGTGTTGGTTTGACTTATGGGATAAAATTTTTTAAGAAATTCATGTTGCATCTCTGCCCATTGGAATTGATTTTTCTATTATGCTAAGCTAGTACTTGGCTTTATCTTTTAATGAGAAAGGGAACAAGGTCAGTTTAAGGGCGTCATCAGAAAAATTTTGGATTTTTATCGTAGAGCAAATTTCTAAGAATTCATTTAGATACTTGTAAGGGTCTTCATTGGTATTTCTTTCTATGGGAGCATCTAGATTGTGGTCGACTTGATTTCATAATGGCTAGCAGGGATATCTAGTAATTGGATACAAGCCGATGGATTATAGGTAGAAGGAATAAAATATTCCTTCATCTGCCTAGGTAGTTCTCTATTATTTTCAGTCATTTGATTCTCAGATTTTATATGAATCAGTCGTTCAATTATGGGATTTGGTTTAACTAGGTCAAGTAATAACGATCTCCTACCATGCATGTACTAGTGCAATCCTAATTTAAAATTTTTTTATAAATATTTTTTTATTTTTTTAATCTTTTTTTGGAGAGAAGAAAAGAGAAGAAAAAGAAGAGAGTCTAAGAAAAAGTCCTAAGGAGTCCTAAATCTAGAGACGATAGAGAAGAATTAATTATATTTATGTTTAATGTTAATTAGCAAATAAGTTAGACAAACAATCTTGTTTAAGGGTTGTCCTAGACCTAGATAGCTCCTAACTGCCAAGGTCACCTTCAAGCCCTTCAAGTAGAGAATCAACCAATCAACTGGCCAGGTAAATGTAAGGTTGATGGGAGATCCCCCGTTGCTTGCCTTAAACACCAATTATGCTTGGCCATGTAAGCTAACGAAATTAATTATAAACCACCTTCCTTCGAACCCAGTCATCCCTGAACCACTTTTCTTAGATACTAGTTAAGTTGACTAATCCTAATCCAGTCCAACTCTTAAGGTTCCTTATCCTATTGAGCTCGAGTTCCTAGGATTGATGTCTAATTGATTTTAATTTAGAGACTTAGGTTAATGATGAATGCTGGTTGGTTGTTCGTGGGTCAAGGAAGGGTGATCAAATCTCCACCTTATCTTATTTAATTAGATTATGCTCTTAATTTGATTTAATATGAATATGCATAAAAAAATTTTCAAGCAAGGGATTCTATGCAATTTAAACTAGATGCATGTAACTAATTGAATTCTGAAAAGCTTAGCTTACCTCTAGCAATCACCAAAATAAAACTAATATGGTGCATGCTCTAAGTAATTAGGATTTCTACTCTTGTCATGAAGCTTTTAATTAGATTTAAGTGGATAATTTTTAATTATTGCCCAGCAAAACAACCCAAAAGGAGGGGTAAATTGAGTTTTTCAAAATTTAAACAAGTAGTATGGTATTTTCAAAAACTAGTGAAGTGATGGAGTATGTTTTAGTTCTATGTAACTAAGTATGCAAAAATGCAAAAATGTAAATGCAATGAAATGAAGAAAATAAAGCAATCACAAATACAAAAAAAATTATAGTGGTTTGGTGTCCCTTGCACCTACGTCCACTCCCCAAGATCTATTTAAAAATTTCACTATAATCTCTCCAAGATTACAGTCGGATAGTTTTCCAAGGCTCACTATCCAAAATCTAGTTGGTTTTACACCGACTCACCAACCACAACCAATCCACAAGACAACCCTTAGCTTACAATCCAATTTCTAGGCTTGGATGGGCTTTTTTCTTAGTTTCAAAATCCTATTGAAGCTAAGTTACAAGAAGAAGGAAAGTTGAATAATAGAAAATGAACAAAATGCTCCTTTGATGAGCAAGTAGGTTGATGAAGCTTTTAGAATCTTCTTTGATGAAGGCTTTTGAGTTAGTCTTCTTGCTAAAAAGAATCTCCTGATTTGATATTTCTTGGAGTTTTTAGTTGAATGCTCTCTATTCAAGGCTTTTTGGATACTTTCTCTTGACTTTTGATTCCTCTCAATGATTGAATGTCCATCTCACTTCCTCCAGGTGTTTTGTAGCTTATTCCCCATGTTTGGTAGGTTGGAGAAGACCATTTGACCATTAGAGAAGTGAAAATAGCCATTTAAACCATTTCTGCAAAGTTCTGAGCATTCTGTAGAAACTAACCGTTGGGGCTCGAGTCGAATCTCAACTCGACTCAAGCCTCAGCTCGAGATCTTTTACTCTGCTCGTTTCTCTTCTCGAGATTTTTTACTCTGCTCGATCCTCAACTTGTGGACCTCGAGTTGACTCGAGCCTTCGCTCGAGTTCGTTTCAACTTTTGTTCCGAAAATCATGTCCTCTATATTTTTTCTGTGACTTCGACTTATGAACCTCGAGTCGACTCAAGCCTCTGCTCGAGATCGCTTCAACTTTTATCCTAAAAATCATGTCCTCTATATTTTTTCTATGACTTTGACTCATGAACCTCGAGTCGACTTGAGCCTCCACTCGAGACCGTGCCATCTGAAATATTTGCATGCTAGTTTTGTATCAGCTCGAGCTGAATAATGAGCTGAATAAGAAGTCGACTCGAGGGCTTCTTATGCTGAAAAATTATAACTTATCCAAATATTTTTTTCTTTTATTTTAGATTTGAGATGTCTCTTTCAAGCCTTGCTTTAGATGTTATTCATGCCTCAAAAGCTTTCAATATTTCCTCAATGATCCTTAAATGCATTTTTTAGAGATTTTTCATTTGATACTCTACAATTCATCCTGAAACATGATCTCAGCCAATTCATTAATCCAAATAATATTCTCAAATATTTTGTTCATCCTTAAAATCAATCTTTGGGGTTAACAATCCTTCCTTTTTGATGATGATAAAACTTTGAGTATATGAGCAAGAAATATACAATGACATGAATGCACTTGGGGTAATCCCTTTACATAGTTTCATATTTAGCTCTCCCTAAATTTATGCTCATATTTTTAATATCAATTTAGAGTTAAATTTTTTGTTTGTACTTATTTAAGTGGTAAATTGATAGCAAATATCCATATGTGTGCCAAGCATCCATATTAACCAATCAATGTTTTATATGAGTCAAAGCATAGATTTGATACATAGAGTATGTATCATGGTACAAACTTCAAACTCATAATGCACATCATATATGCCGAAAATTTTAACCTTAACATATTCAGAGTGAATAAATGAATATATGCTCATATACATATTAAGCCAAAATGCATCAAAGCATACGTTATATACAAGTGAATAAATGAATATATGCTCATATACATATTAAGCCAAAATGCATCAAAGCATACATTATATACACAGTAAGCCATTTTACACAGTAAGCCATTTTCAAGATGAGTAAATAAATCTATATGCTTATATACATATTACTCTCCCTTTTTGTCATCAATTAAAAAAGTAAAATAAAGACAAACATTCCACGAGATCAACTTAAGAGATTGAAACAATGTAAAGATAAATAATCATGAGTTTCATTGCATTTACAAAATCAGTGTGTTCTGTCTCAACACACCATGATACAATGAAACATTAAGTTCAAAACAAGACCAAGTTAAGCTATTATATATATAAGTGTCAAATACATATAGTCCAATACAAACATGTATTCCTAATACATAATCCTAAGGACAATAAGTAACTAGACATCAGAGCCTATGAAGCTACTCATCATCTTAAGGAATCTCTAATGTCTTGGATGAGGCTCATGAGGTGGAAGGTTTGGCTCTCTTGCTCCTGATCCTAGCAGATGGCCTGGTTATCTTTGAGGGAGTAGGTCCCATATGAGTATAGATCCTTAGTGGTGGTCGACTCTCACTCGTGCATACTTGAGTGGACCGACTAGGTGACATAGGTGGAGGAGCCAGAGGACGAGGCATCGCTGCTCTAGCCGTTGCATTGACTGCTACTACTGTTGGTATTGCACCTAGAGCAAGTCTCTCAATCTTTTCTATCAAACTATCCATAGCTCCAAGCATTGAGATCATGCCCTACTGCTATGCCTATCCTATCCCAGTAATGGCTGCCATCATCTCTGTCACTCTAGATTCGACTCTCTCCTTGAGCTAAGCAAGCTCCTCAATAATACTAGAGTGATCAGTGAATGAGACATGTGTGTGCTCCCTCTGCTCTAAAATGGTGAGCCTTTGAGATGTAGATCTCATCTCTGCCTACACACCCTCCACCCTCTTAGATAAAACCTATATGTCTCTACTAACTCTAGTGGAAATCATATCAGCCAGCCTCTCTATGGATGTAGAGTCAGTAGGTAGTGGCTAAGAGAATCTGTCAGTGGGTGGAGCCCAAGGAGACATAGGCGTTTTGGGGTCAGGTGCATCTCTAGGTGTAATAGGAGTAAAGGGCTCTCCTGCCTCCACTACTCTAGGCACTCTCCTCTCTTGACTAGAAATGTTCTTTACCCATCTTTCTTCCTCCACATGATACTGCATTCTGGTCAGAGCTCTCATATTATATACATCAAAGTGAGACTGCTTCTTACTGCCTTCATTCTCCAGTGAAACTCCTACTGTCTCAAAGATCCTGATTAGGGCTATGCCATAGGGCAAACACACCTTGTTCCTAGATGCTGCCTCTCTCATTTGATGTATCATAATATCAGGCAAATTTATCTAAGTGCCCTAAATCATTAGATACATCATGCACCATCCTCTTTCAGATACAAAATCATGTCTACCTAATTTGGGATTAAAAATTCCACTGATGATATAATGCAATACTCTTATCTCCATAGATATAGTGGGTGCCAGCACATCTCCTACAATGTCATCTCTACCCATAATTAACCTCAATCCCCTTTTCTTGTCAGATAATTTGTCCGGTACAAAACATTCTTTAGTGATTCCAAAAATTTGAGCCAAACTCTCCTTTATCACTTCAATCTGTATACCTTTGACTGTAGTTACAATTTTAGGAAATCTCCTTTTAAGATTTTCATAGAACTATCTAACCAACTTAGGGTACATGAGGATGTTCATTGTATAGAAATTTTTCTACCCCATTCTATCAATCCAAGTCCTAATAGAAAAATTATCTCTCAAAGAACTCAAAATTAATTCTCCTTCCCATAGCTATAGCTCCAGTGGCCATCCTATCGACAAGTGAAGGTGGTGGAGGGGGTGAGTTCGGTATTTCTTGATCTTGTTGAGGTTCTTCCCAAATGGGTTCCTCGGAGGATTAAGAAACCTTAGTTGGTTGGGATGCCGTCCATTCCATTTGGGCTTTCCTTCTCTTCTTCAGTTCTTTGGCTCTACGGGTGTTACAAATTTTTCGCACTCCTCACCTTTCTCACTATAAGAAATAGGGGTTTTGCTGATGCAAAATTTACCTATGCAAAATTTTTCGTAGAAAATGAGGACAATTAGTTGCGTAAAAAGATAAACATTGATAAAATTGGCATAATTAGCTATGCTACAAACTAAACATCGTTAAATATAATTAGCCACGTAAATGTTACGTCAGCATTTAAACCAAAGCATCGATAATGGATGGTCTTAATTTTTTAATATTTGATAAATATTTATCGATGCTAAATTTGCGTAGGTAATAAGAATAACTACCTATGCTTAAAGGTTGCATAGATAATTGACCTTATTGCCTACATTTATTTAGCATCGATAAAGATTTTTTTTCTTAATTTTTTTAATTTTTATAAATAATTTACCAATGCTAAACTAACGTAGGCAATAAAACCAATTGCCTACAGTTACATCTTACATAGGTAATTAGCCTTATTTTCTATGCTAAATTGGCATCAACAAATATTTTTTTATTAATTTTTTTATTTTTATAAATAATTTATCGATAATAAATTAACGTAGGTAATAAGACTAATTACCCATGCTTAAGTCTTTCATAGGTAATTAGGCTTATTGCCTATGTTTATTTAACATCGACAAATATTTTTTTTATTTATTTTTTTTATTTTTATAAATAATTTATTGATGCTAAATTAGCGTAGGCAATAAGATGAATTGCCTATGCATAACAGTTACGTCAGTAATTAGTCTTATTTCTATGCTAAATTGACATCGATAAATATTTTTTTATTAACTTTTTTTTTATTTTTATAAATAATTTATTAATGGTAATTTAGCGTAGGTAATAAGACTAATTATCTATACATAATTCTTACATAGGTAATTAGGCTTATTGCCTACATTTATTTAACATCAAAAAATATTTTTTTAATTAATTTTTTTATTTTTATAAATAATTACTGATGGTAAATTACGTAGGTAATAAGTGTGATTACTTATGATTCAATTTCTCGTAGGTAATTATCTATTACCTATGATTAGTTATCATTCGTAAATATTTTTCTATTTTACTTATTTTTTATTTTATTTGTTTAAAAGACTTACTGACAGTAACTTAGCATAGGAAATTAGGTTAATTGCCTACATATATTTTTCGTAGGAAATTAAGATCATTACCTATGATTCTTTGCATTACAAAAAGTTTAGCAAAATAAAAAAATAATTAAAAGTAAAACCATTTGTCAATGTTAAATAGCATAGGTAAAGATACTTATTACCTATGTATATTTTTACCGTAGGCAAATAAACTTATTACCTATGCAATTAAGAGCATGGGCAAATATTGAGTCATTTTAATAATTTTTTTATAAATAATTTATCGATATAATTTTAAAATTTAAAATTTATCTTTACCATTCATTATCTAAATAATTATTATTAGATTATCATTACAAAAGTCTACCTCGATCATGTTGTCCTAGCTATGTTGATCAATAAAATTTGATTTCGATGGCCATGAATGACCGCATGATGATTTGATAGATAGAGACCACTGATAGATTCAAAAACTTACAAAGATGATCTTAATAATATTTGTAGCATACTATCAAAATTTTATCTCAATTGGACATCATTATTATAATTAATTTAGCACGGAATGATTTTAGCCGTTAAATAAAAAACTAGTGATCAAAAGGCCAAACGCATCCGATTATAAGATAATTTTTTAGATTAATGATCTTTGCTAATACTTTGATTGTTTGTACATTAATGATCTTCGCTAGGTAAATATACTTATGTTTTTATAAGATCTGCTTAACATGGATGGTTCATATACGTATGGTTTAAATTTTATGATTACAGCCATATAAATGATGAAAGTAGTAGCAAAGATTACTTATCTAAAAGATAGTCTTAATTGGATGCCGTTTGGCTTTTTGATCACTCATTTTTTATTTAATAGCCGAAATCATTTCTTACTAAATTGACCATGATAATGATGTCTGATTGAAGTAAAATTTGATAGTATATTACAAATATCACCAAGATTATTGTTATAATTTTTGGATTCATTGATGATCTCTATCTATCATATCATCATGCGATCATTTCTAATCATTGAGATGAATTTTATTTATCGACATAGCTAGGGCTTCAGGATTGAGGCGAACTTTTATGACGATACTTTAATGATAATTATTTAGATAATGAATGATGAAGATGGACTTTAAATTCAATAATTACACCCATAAATAATTTATTTAAAATATAAAAGCTAATTTAAAAATTAATGAAAGGTAATTAAGTTATTACCAACATAAAATAATCATCAAAAAATAAACTTTTAGCGATGTAAGAAAGCATCGATAAATAGAATAATTACCTATGTTAAAGACTAATGTAGGAAATTTACCTTATTTTTGATGTATAGTTTTCATCAAAAATTATTTTTTTAATTTTTTTATTTTTCAATTTTAATTATATATTTTACGTACCTAATTTTAATTTTAAATAAACTTTTCTTGATGTTTTCTTATCATCAGTAAATGCTTATTTTACGACGAAAATGTTGCATCAATAATAATTTTTATTAAATATATTTTTATTAAATATTTTAATTTTTATTAAACTTTTTTCGATGTTTCATCAACGTCAGTAATAATTTTATTACCTACACTTTTCTTAAACATAGCTAAGTCCAGATTTGCTAATGTTATTTTGCATCGATAAAAAGTTAATTTTTTATTAAATATTTTTTAATATTTTTTATTCATCGATAATTAGTATTACCGATGTAACTTTGCATCGGTAAATTTCTTTAAAAATTTACCATCCTGCCCTCCACGCGTTTCGTCTCCTGCCCCCACCCTCCTATTTTCGCTGTCCGAACCCTCTCCACTGGCTACCTCCTTTCTTCCCCTTCTCTCTTTCGATCTCTCTTGCCGTTGGTGGTTCCCACCTTCACCTCTGCTGCTGTCATCGCTGCCTCTGCCACCGCCATGGTGCCGCACCGCTACCATCGCCACCTCAAAAGAGGTAAAACCCTTTTTTTTTTTGCTTTTGCATCCTTGGGAAAAGTGGGGGTGGGGTTGGTTGCCCAGGAATGAAGGTAGGAGAGTAGGAGGGGTGGGGTGGGGTGGAGGGGAGCCACGGGCCGAGGGTGGGGCCGGGGTGTGGAGGTGGAGGTGGCGGTGGCGACAGGTACCCTAGGGGTGGTGCAGGGGTGGAGAGGAGGGAGGCATGGATGGAGGGGGAGGAGGGCGCGGTTTGACGATGGTGACCCATGGTGGAAACCCGGACGGGATGTGGGGGTGGCTATGGTGATGATGTGATGAGTACCGAGGGATGGCTTGGGAGCGGAGGGGAGGAAGGCATGGATGGAGGAGGAGGGGGGCGCAGGGGGCAGTGGTGATGGTAGGAGGGGGCGCAGGGGGCGGTGGTGACTGTGGGAGGGGGGCGTAGCTAGTGGGCGGTGGTGACTGTGGGAGGGGGCATAGCTAAGGGGCGGTGGTGATTGTGGGAGGGGGACGTAAGCGCTGGGGGGGAAGGAAGGAAGGAGTTTTTTTTCTTTTCTCATTATTTATTTATTTATTTATTTTTAATGCTTAAAAATAAAAAAAATAAAAAAATAAATAAAGTAAATAAAATAAAATAATATATCTTATAAAATATTTAATTATAGTTTTGCATATGACCGCATCTCCCCTGCACTAGTAGTGGCCAAAATTTTGCTTGCTTGGTTTTCTTTTGTTCTTAGTTTTATCCCTCTAAAATCGTATTGGATCGGATTGCATCTTTTGCCCAAAAAAAAGGATTCATCTTCCTTTACATGAAGCCACCAATAGATCATCCACTTTCACTTTGAGATCTGTGCTTTTGCATCAAGAACATTTGAAGTGCTTTGAGATCTGTGCAGTAAGTGATCCGACGATGGATTCGTGTGAATAAAGGTGAATCCTTCTTTGGTGTGGAATTACAACCCTAATCCAAATAAATACAGCATATCTATCATATAGTAGTTTTTGTAATCTAATTAATGTTGTCCAGTCTATAATTCATTTCACAATTGGCAGGCTAATTCACAGGCTAGCTAGTTGGCTTCTTCGCATCTACCAGAGTACTCCATTATTTTTACCAAGCTCTTGAGTTTCTATTGTTGATGTTTGTCTTGGAACACACATTTCTATTCCTTACACTATCCTTCATTTATCATAGTTTTCTTTTGGAGTTAGATGTATGGGATACAATATTATATGGTAAAATATTGTTATGCCTTATTAGATGTCTACAAAAGTGATTTATTATAAGCATACAATTGTATGGTAAAATGCTTTCATCCCTTAGATGTCCTATTGCCATTTATGCTTCAAAAATAGTTTATTGTAAGTACACCTCCAGGGCAATTGCAGCAGATTGCACATGGTTCAAACTAGCTCGATAGTAGATTAGAGATCGAGTTTGCATATTGGTTGGATTTAGAATAATTTATGATTCAACTAAAATAATAGTCTCTAATTTACCTTGATTCTCATGTTGTTAATTTTATGAAGTATTTCTCTCTGATGCTCTTTTCAATGGTAGATCTAGCTTGTTAAGACTATATTTTTTATTATTTGCTTTTAGTTATTAGTTATATAAATAAATTTTTTTATTTATAAAATTTATTACATAAAATATGAAAAACATCCATATTTTAGAGGAAACTCTATGAAAATGTAGAGTTATCTTTTTTTGATAAATTAAGATACCATTTCTGAATGTATGTTCAGAGATGGATCCAAAATTGCATGCATTAAGCTGTAGATTCCCATTAAAGAGTCGATTTCGATCAAGATCGACTCTTGGATGCCCCAATTTTGAATATTTTGGAAAAGCTTTAATATTATTATTATTAATCGATATTTTATTTCGTTATGTGGTATTCAGTAGTTATCTCTCATATGTTCTCTGGATATATATTGGATAGGGTGCATAGGCAACATCGTATACTTGGAGAACCATGAGAAGATGCTGTCGAAATTTTTACAATAATGGAACAAAATATCGACTAATAATAATAATAAGATTATTCTTTTCTGAAAGGGATAGGGCCATACTTGTTAGAAATGGATAGAATTATGCATTCTTAAAATCTTACTAATAACACGTACTTTAATGGTGAACATTTTTTGTGGATAGATGAAAAATATCGATAAGAGTTGGATGAATACTCACTCTATCATCTTACCTGAATACCGATAAGGTATTGAGGATTTTATAAGATTTGCACGTTCAAGAGTCGATGATCCCAATAGAATCAAATATCCTTGTCAGAGATGTCACAACAATTACTTCTAGCCTACAGATATAGCATTGGAGCACTTGTTGAATTGGGGTATGGATAGAAAGTATACTATTTGAGATTTGCATGGGGAAAGTAGACCTACTAACACAGGAGACCAACATATGGGTCAATAGGCTGAACCAATTAGCATCAATGAGATGTTAGATGATTTATATGAGGGGGCATATTTTGACAACTCTTCAGAAAGTATGGATAAGGCAAATGATGGATATTTTGAAATTGTAAGAAGTTCTCGATGCTTGAGTACTTGATAAAACTGCTCCATGGTAAAATCATATTTGGTTGGAGTCAAAAGTCGTTTGACTTTATATTGAACTTAATTAAGGAGGCATTACCAGATGATGAAAAACTTCCAAAATTGTATTCAGAGGCAAAAAAGTATATGCATGAACTTGGATTGTTGTCCAGAATGTGGTGAGTCAAGGTATGCTGAAGATTTCAAAAGAGGTAAAAAGTGGCCTCACAAGATTTTGAGATACTTTCCATTAACACCAAGACTTCAAAGACTTTAACAGTCATCGAAGACCACTGAGGTGATGAGATGGCATCATGAGATGCGAATTCCTAAGGATAACATCATTAGTCATCCAGCAGACTCTATAGTTTGAAGAAAATTTAATAAACAATATCCTCAATTTGCTAGTGACCCATGCAACATTCATCTTGGCCTAGCATCTGATGGTTTCAATCCATTCAGGAGCATGAGCAATGCTTACAGTATGTGGCCGATTATGCTAATGCTGTATAATGTTGCACCATGGAAATATATGAAAGAGCCGTTTTTATTTTTATCATTGCGTATTCCTAGACCTAGAGCTCTTGGTAATGAGATAGATGTTTACTTGCGATCCTTAATCAATGAATTAAGAGAACTTTGGAAGATTGGTGTTGAAACATATGATTTAGTTAGTAAAAGAAACTTTCAATTGTATGCAATGATAATATGGATAATTAATAATTTTCTGGCATATGGCAACCTATCTAGATAGAGCACAAAAGGATATTTGGCATGTCTAATTTGCAATGGTGATAGCTACTTCGTTGGACTAAAGCATGGAAGAAAAATTATCTATATGGGTCATCATAGGTTTTTACCATCTAATCATTCTTGGAGAATCCCTCAGAATTGATGCTTCAATGAAAAGTCAGAGATGCATGGGCCACCTTGTATGATGAGTGGAGATGATATATTGGCACAACTAAAGTTTTTAAGAGTCGCAAGTGAAAGCATAATGAATCAGAGTTGAACTGGATGAAGCGGAGCATATTTTTTGAATTATCTTATTGCCAACATGTCCTACATCGTCATAATTTGGATATCATGCATATTGAGAAGAATATTTGTGATAATGTTATCGAAACACTTCTTAACATCAAGGAAAAAATAAAAGATAATCCAAATTCTTAGCTAGACTTGGAAAGAATGGGAATATGGCATGAGTTGCACTTGGTGCCCTGTGATGGTGGAAAATTCTTAATGCCAACTGCAAGTTATACATTGTATGGCGATGAGAAAAGAAATTTCTATGAGTGGTTAAAAATTATAAAATTTCTTGATGGCTTTGCCTCTAATATTTCAAGCCATGTGAACTTGAAAGATGGCAGTATCTCGAATATGAACAGTCACGACTCTCATGTACTGTTGCAGCATCTTATACTTGTTGTGATGTATGGCTTCTGCACCGTAGAGGTATAGAATGCACTTATTGAATTGGATATTTTCTTTCAAAAATTATGTTATCGAAAACTCCAAGTTGATATACTTGAGAAGCTTCAATCAAATATTGGCCTATTGCTGTGTAAGCTGGAAAAAATTTTCCACCATCAGTTTTTGATATTATGGTATACTTGGCTGTTCACCTTCCAAGAGAGGCTTTGCTTGTTAGGCTAGTTCAGTACCGATGGATGTATCCTTTTGAACGGTAATAATATTACAAAAAATCTGATTTCTTTACTTAATTTACAATCATAACAAAAAAATAATTACATATTTTTGATCATTTTGCATGTGCAAATTCTTATATAAATTAAAATAATATGTACGAAATAAAGTACGTTCAGAAGGATCAATTATGGAAGCATACATCTCCACAGAGTGTCTTACATTCTATTCGATGTACCTCGATGATGTGAAAATATGATTCAATCATGAAGAGTGCAATGCAGATAAGGAGTGGGCCGACATTGAATCAACATTATCTATTTTTAGGATTAATGTTCATCCCATTAGTGGAAGAAAGTACAAACATATGGACATAGAAGAACACGAGCTAGCTCATTTCTATATACTAAATAATTGTGAAGGAATCTTTTATTTTATGGAGTAAATATCTTTAAATAATCAATATTATCTATTTTTCATGAGGTAAAATAAATAATAAGCATGTATTTATTGTAGAGAGCATAGAGATGTATTATTGCAACAAAATAATAGAAATATCAAGGAACGATATCGAAGAAAGTTCACAGCTTGGTTCAGACAATGTGTAAACACAATAATAGTTTTATTCAACTTTTTATTACATATAATGTGTACATAGTCTAATTTATTTTAACTTATGTGTATGTTGTTGTAGATGATGTTAATGTATCATAATAAAGAAGATGGTGCAACCAAGAAATTATATGATTTAGCATGCCACCTCAATCCTAGGATTTCGTGTTATAGCTCATAAATTGTTGGTGGTATGAGATTTCATACAAAGGAGCTTGATATACAGCGGTAGACTCAAAATAGTGGAATTTTGACATTGAAAACTGATGGAGATAATGAGATTGAATATTATGGTATCCTTTCCAATATTATACAGTTAAGATATGGGTCAAAATAATTTGTTTACCTATTTAAATGCCAATGGTGAGATATCAGCAATAATAGGATGGATATTCATAAAGATGCATACTTCACAAGCGTCAACTTTGTGAGAACATGGTATCAATCGGATCCTTTTATACTCGCTAGTCAGGTAAAATAGGTATTATACCTAAAAGATATGAGATATAAGGATGAATAACAAATTGTACAAAAGATGGCACCAAAGGATGTTTATAACATAGATGTTCATTTCGAAATAAAAATAGATGAGGATTTCTTTTAGGAGGAATAGAATACAGCTGACTTGGGACAGTACAGTATCGACATTGGAAGTACATCTCCTCTGACTAGGGATGATGTGCAACCCAATAATATTGATGTTAGCAAATTAAATTTGAACGTGTCAGAGGATCATGATGACAGTGATGACAACTTCATAAATGATGAAGAGGAAGATTACACATTGATGGATTATGATGATGAAGATGTCGATAATCCTCCTGATGAAGATACAGACATTGATTGATAATACATAATTTTTCAAGAAACTCATATGTCTTAAATTTTATATATCATTTAGTATTAATAAAATTTTTATCAAATATTATATTATCTCTAATATATTGTTTGATATAGATATGGCACCAGGAGGATGACCCCGGAGGCTTTCACGAGGAGATGCTGGTGCATCGGCTTCTTCTGATGATCAAGCGGTCACACTAGCTAGTCTATATTGATTTTACACATATAGTTTTTCTATATTTAATTTATTTTAATTTTTTTATTATTTATAAATAATTAATTTTAAGTTATGCCACTAGAAGGATGATCTGATGGGGGGATCGACATGGAGATGTCGACACCTCTTCATCATCTTAGTAGCACACTACTGGTGAGGCAGGCACATCATCTTTTATCATAAGTTATTTTTTTTATATTATATTTATTTTAAGTTTTTATCATGTATAAATAACTAATTTTAAGCTTTATATTTTGTTGCAGCTACCGATACTATGATTAGGCGGACACATGGAGCCGCCAGAAATGAGAAGCTGAAGGAATGGAGGAGGGCACATCCCAAGGAGAGGATGAGGATTGTCATCCCATTGGAATATGTCATGCCAGTAGAGCATCATGTCAGGGATCCGTATGTGTGCAAGATAGGTATTATTATCCATTCATACGCTCTCCTGATGCTAATTGATTGGTGCAAAGTTACGAGACCACAGTAGCAGGTCCTTCTCGACTATTTGCAAGTAACTAAATATAATTTTTGATAATTATGACACTTTTATTTTTTTGATAAATCTTATATATTGTACATTATTTTTGCAGCATGATTTTGATATTTAGGAGATTGATACCCCGCATGTGCGGGAGGCTATCCTTTGGCATATGGGGTGATTGCTTAGAGGATTCAGATATGAGCTCTATATCCACTAGAAGGAAGTCTTCCAGGCACGTGGGGCGATGGCAGCACGTGGGACACTGCACAGAAGTGTATCACATCCCGATTGGGATCTCCTCTACACCAGATACGAGGATCCTACATATCAAATATAATTATTATGTATAATAAAAATATTGATTATTGAATTGATATGTTATTGTAATATATTCACTAATATCTTCATTGAATTTGTTTATTAGGCCTACTACGATAAGGCCTCTTAGAGCAGGTCGAGGCTCATGGTGATGCATTGCGGTGGATCAAAATCATTTGCACAATATCAGTATGAGCTGGTAAGTACACATACATACATCTTTAATGATTTGTTAGAGTATATCTATGTCAATATACTTACATTTATAAATTTTAGAGGAACATCGAGACAGGACGCTACCCGGGCAGATTGACGTCTGCCAGAGGACCCATCGTTGGATGATGGGCGAGTGGCTTCTTGGGACTAGGAAGAGACATATGAGTATTAAGTGATTAAGTTCTATTTCAATTTTATTATGAAGTATAGATTTTTGGTTATATTTACTTTTTTATTTAATTAGGACCGTACGATGGAGATACGATCCTAGCCCCTAGCTGAGGGTTTTACCCCATCCACAGATGATGATATCTATGATGAGGTGCTCAGTAGGAGACCTAGCTATGTTACGGGGTTGGGATATGGAGTTATGGCCCATAGCTCCTCTCGAGTAGCACATGTTTCTTGTGATGCTCGTTTGTATGAGGCGGAAAGAAGACATGTTGAGACCGAGAGGAGACATCAAGAGATAGTGGACCTACGGTGGGCCAATGCCGAGCTTTCATCCCAGCTTTAGACATTTAGGGCAAAGCTCGATAAGTTATGTCACCGTATGCCTTCCCCACCGACTTTCGATGTTCCTGATGATGCTTATGATCAGGACTCCATCGATGATGATGATGATGCCTCCCCCACTGGTATTATTTTATATTCTTTTTAATTAATATATTTTTAGTATTTATATTAGATAATTAGTTTGCTAACTTAATTTTTTAATTTAATGCAGGTTTATGATATGTCACCATCAATATGGAGTTTTATTTTATTTTGTTGTATTTTTTTTAAGACATGTAGTATGTACGACATTTTGTATATGTATATGTTTTTTAATATGGATGTTATATGGATGTTTTAAAGTGAATGAATTTGATTTTGGGATGGATTTATTTGTTATATGGTTGTTATATCTTATGTTATCTATTATGTGGATGTTATATGGATGTCTACAGATTTTAAAAAATTTATATAAATAAAATTATTTTTTTAAAAAAATATTTACCGACATAAAAAAAGCATAGGTAAAGATAAATAGCGATGATACTTAGCATCGGTAAATAAGGATAACCGTCGCCAATTATCATGCCAGCGTGTCACTTTTAGCCATACTTAATAATTATCAACATAAATAAACATCACTAAATATTTACCGACGCAAATTAACGTAGCAAAATCCAGTATAAACAGTCGCCAAAAAGCATCCCAGCATGCCATCTTTGGCCACGTTTAACTATTATCGATGTAAATTTATGTCGTTAAATATTTTTCGACGTAAAATAAGCATGGATAAAAATATTTTTTTTGATGTTTAATTTTCATCGCAAAAAAACATATTTCTGACGATTAGTTTTCATTGATAAAAATATTTTTTCAACATAAGTTTCCATCGATAAAAATATTTTTGCCGACGTTTATTTTACATGGGTAAAATATTAACGATGATAAGTTAATATCGATAAATATTTTTTTTTGATGACTGTTTTACATAGGTAATTAATTACCAATGTTTAATTAAATGTCAGTGAATAGTTTTTGCTGATGAAAATTTTTAAATGTCAGCAAATAGAATCAACGATGGCACTTTTGATGATATTTTTTTTTGATGCATTTTACATCGGTAGATGTATTTAGCGATGCTTTTGCAAGATTTAGCTACATTTTGTTTGCATAGCTAATTACCCTTTTTCTTTTAGTGTCTTTAACCATTGATCCAAATCTAGTCCCTAACTTCATGAATCTAAGGGAGTAGTTAGTAAGGAGGCAAGCAGACACTATTGGATTGAATTTAGAGGGAAGATGAGCTCTCTGCTCGCCAAAATGAAGGATTCTTAGGGCATCATGAATGGTCATGGGTCCGTTTTAATGCCTGTGGTCCCGACCCTCAAGTCGACTCGTGGTTTTGAACTAGTTTGCTCGAGTCAACTCGAGCAATAATTCTAAAACATTTTAAGTTTTAGGAAAAATTTTGGCATTCAACCCATGTCTAGTTATTTTCCTAGATATTGATCATTGATAATATACACACAATTTGATTCTTTTAGATTTAATTTGATTTACTTGAAATTATGAAAAATAAAATTTAATCAGGTTGATAGCAAAGTCCTAACTCTCTTCTAATTATGCTAAATCTTTCTTCACTAAGAGATTTTATGAATATGTCGGCTAATTATTTATCAGTACAAATAAATTCAAGCATTACATCATTGTTTTGGACATGGTCTCCTATGAAATGATGTCTTATTTCAAAATGTTTGGATCTTGAGTGTTAAATTGGATTTTTAGTCAAGTTGATTGTACTTATATTATCACATCTTATTGGTATCTTATTAAGTATAAATTCAAAATCTTCTAATTATTATTTGATCCATAGAATTTATGCACAATAACTCTCAGCAGCAATATATTCGACCTCTGTCGTAGATAGTGCTACTAAGTTTTATTTCTTACTAAATCAAGAAATTAAATTTATTCTAATGAATTGATATGTGCTACTAGTGCTTTTTCTATCAAGTTTACAACCAGCAAAATCAGCATCAGAATAATTAATTAATTTAAATTGAGATGATCTATCATACCATAATCCTACATTAAGTATCCCAGATAAGTATCTAAAAATTCTTTTAATAGCAAGCAAATATGATTCTCTAGGGTCTGATTGATACCTAGCATACATGCAAATACTAAATACTATATCTGGTCTACTTGCAGTAAGCTAAAGGAGTGAGCCGATCATACCTCTATATAATTTTGTGTCTACCTTCTTATCCTTCTCATCTTTATCAAGTTTATATAATATACTCATTGATGTACCAATTGGTCTTAAGCTCTCCATTCCAAACTTCTTAAGTATTTTCTTTGTGTATTTTGTTTGGTTAATGAAGATCCCTTCTTCATTTTGCTTGATTTAGAGTCCAAGATGGAAGTTTAATTCTCCCATCATGCTCATCTCGAACTCACCTTATATTAGCTTGGCAAATTCTTGACAAAGGGATTCATTAGTGGCACCAAAGATAATGTCATCCACATAGTTTGCACAATCAATAGATTGTTATCTTTTCTTTTTAAGAATAAGGTTTTATCTACATTTCTCCTAGTAAATTTGTTATCTAATAAGAATTTATTTAATCTCTCATACCGTGCACGTGAGTGTTGTCCAGCAAGACAACCTAAGAGGGGGGGTGAATTGGATTTTTAAAAACTTAAAATAAGTAAGGTGCTATTTTCAAAAATAAGTGATGAGATGGTGTATGTTTTAGTTCTAAGTATGCAGAAATGCACAAATATAAATACAATGAAATGAAGTAAATAAGGCAATCACAAATACTAGAAAATTTATAGTGGTTCGGTGCTCCTTGCACCTACGTCCACTTTCCTAGGCCCACTTAAAAATTTTACTATAATCTCTCCAAGATTACAGTCGGATAGTTTTTCAAGACTCACTATCTAAAATCTAGTTAGTTTTTATACCAGCTCACCAACCATAATCAATTCCTAAGCTAATCCTTGGCTTACAATCTAATTTTCAGACTTGGATAAGCCTTCTTCTTATCTTTAAAATCCTATTGAAGCTAAGTTATAAGAAAGAGGAAAGTTGAACAACAAAAATGAACAAAAAGCTCTTTTGATGAGCAAATAAGTCGATGAAACTTTTTAGAGTCTTCTTGGAGGAGGATTTTGAACTATTTGAGCTTGTCTTCTTGCAAAATGGAATCACTTGATTTGATGTTTCTTGAAGTTGGGAGTGAAATTCTCTCCTTTCAAGGCTCTTTTTGCTCTTTCTCTTAACTTTTTGATTCCTTTTAATGATTGAATGGTTATGTCACTTCCTCCATATATTTTGAAGGTAATTTTTCATGCTTGGAAGGTTAGAGAATCCTATTTGACTGTTGGAGAAGCAAAAATGATCATTTAAACCCAATCTGCATAGTTCTGGTTAGTCTGCAGAAATTAACCGTTGGAGCTCGAGTCGAACCTCAAATTGACTCGAGCATCAGCTCGAGGCCATTTGCTCTGCTCGATCCTCAGCTTGAGAGTTTTTATATGAAGATCAATATTTTTGTATTTTACTGATACTTCAGCTTGTGGACCTCGAGTCGACTTAAGCCTTTACTCGAGACTGTGCCAAACTTTGCTTCAAAATTATCATCTTCTGTATTTCTCCTGAGACTTCGACTCAAGAACCTCGAGTCGACTTGACCCTCTGTTCAAGATCTTGTTCCGAAATCACCTTCTTTGGATTTTCACTAAGACTTTGACTCGAGAACCTCCAGTCGACTCGAGCCTCTGCTCGAGACTATTCCTTCTGAAACTTCTACGTGCAAGTCTATGTATCAGCTCGAGTTGAATAACGAGTCGAACCATGAGTCGACTCGTGGGCTTCTTAAGCTAAAAAATTTTAGTTTTCCCAAAAGTTTTCTTTTTCAATTCTGGTTTGGGGATATCCTTTACAAACCTTGTTTCATGTGTGATTTATGCTTCAAAAGCCTCCAAATCTTCTCTATCAATTTTCAATTGCATTTATATGAAAGTTTTATTTGGTACTTTAAAATGCATCCTGAAACATGATCTCAACAACTTCATTAGTTCAAATATATACTCAAATATTTTGTTACTCATTAAAATCAATCCTTGGGGTCAACAATCTTTTTCTTTTTGATGATGATAAAACTTTGAGTAAATGAGTGAGAAATATGCAATAATAATGCATTAAGGATATTTTCAATAGATTAATGATTTAATCCCTTTCGTATTTTCATATTTGTCTCCCCCTCAATTTATGCTTGCATTTTTAATATGTCTTTTCAATTCAAGATTAAGTTTTCTGCTCGTACATATTAGAATGGTAAATTACTAATATATATCCATATGTGTGTGCCAAGCATTAGTATTAAACAATCATATATAGAGTATGTATTATGGCACAAACTCCAAACTTATAATGCACATCATATATGCTGAAAATTTCAATCCTTAACATATTCGTGCTTAAAATTTTAAATTTAACATATTCAAAGTGAATGAATAGTGGATGAATTTTAACATATTCAAAGTGAATGAATTCATGCTCATATACATATTACTCTCCCTTTTTGTCATCAATCAAAAATATAAAGTTAAGGCAAATGTTCAGAATGAGTGTAAGAGTAAGTGATCATGAGTTTCATTGCATTAACAAAATGCACTATGATACAATAAAACATTAAGTTCAAAGCAAGATCAAGTTAAGCAAGTTTACATCTATAAGTGCCAAGTACATAGAGTCAAATACAAGCACCGAGGCAAATACAACTATATACTCCTAATACATAGATCTAAGTATAAGAAGTGGACAGACACTAGAGCCTACGAGGCTACTCATCATCAGATGGAATCTTTAATGTCTAGAATGAGGCTCGTGAGGTAGAAGGTCAGGCTCTCCTGTTCCTAGTCCTAGCAGAAGGTTTGGCTACTTACAAGGGAGGAGGCCCTCCACGAGTGTAGAATCTAAGTGGTGGTCTGCTCTCACTTGTGGATACCTGGGTGGATGGATCAGGTGACATAGGTGGAGGACCTGGAGGTCGAGGCATGACTGTCCTAGTCATGATCTACTGCTGCTACTGGTGGTATCGCACCTAGAGCAAGTCTCTCTATTTTTTCAATCAAACTGCCCATGGCTCCAAGTACTGAAATAATGTCCTGGTACTGTGCTTGACCTAGGCTACTGATCGCTGCCATCATCTCAGTGCTTCTAGACTTAACTCTCCCCTTGAGCTGAGTAAGCTCCTCAATGATGCTAAAGTGATCAGTGGATATATCATGTGTGTGCTCCCTCTGCTCTAGAATGGAAAGCCTCTAAGAGATAGACCTCATCTCTGTCTGTATAGTCTCTACTCTCTCAGATAGTCCCTAAATGTCTCTACTAACTCTAGTAGATATCATGTCTACCAATCTTTCCATAGATGCAGAGTCAGCAGGTGGTGTCTGTGGAAACCTCCCCATGGGTGGAGCTCGAGGTGTCATAGGTGTACCATGGTCAGTGTCAAGTGCATCTAGGGCTGCAACTGGAGTAGATGGCTCTCCTGCCTCTACAGTCCTAGGCGATCTCCTCTCTTGACTAGAAATGTTCTTGACCAATCTTCCATCCTCTACATGATATTGCATTCTGGTCAAGGCTCTCATGTCATAAACATCATAGTGAGACTGCTTCTTGCTTGCTTCATTCTCTAGTGATACTCTTGCAATCTCAAAAATCCTAGTCAGGGCCATTCCATAGGGTAAGCATACCTTGTTCCTTGATGCAGCCTCTCATCTGATGCATCATAATATCGAGTAGATTTATCTACATCCCCTAAACCATCAAATACATCATACATTGTTCTCTCTTAGATACAAAGTCATGTCTACCCAGTTTGGGTATAAAAATTCCACTAATGATATGATGAAGAACCCTCATGTCCATTGATAGTGTCGGTGCCAGTACATCTCCTATAATATCATCCATGCCCATAATCAGTCTCAAACCCCTCCTTTTGTTCGATAACTTATCTGCCACAAATCCTTCCTTTGTGATTCCAAAGGTCTAGGCCAAACTCTCCTTTGTCACCTCAATTTGAGCACCTTTTACTGTAGTTGTAATTTTAGAAAATCCTCTTTTAAGATTTTCATAGAAATCTCTAACCAACTTAGGGTACATGGGGATGTCCATTGTATAGAAATTTCTCCATCCCATCCTATCAATCCAAGTCCGAATGAAAAAATTATAACTTTTAAAGAAATCAAAATCGATTCTTCTCTCCATTGCTATGGCTCTAGTGGCCATTCTACCAATAGATGGAGATGGTGGAGGAGGAGAGTTCGGTATACCTTGATTCGGTTGAGTTTCTTCCTAAATGGGTTCTTCCTGAATAGATTCCTCCTGAATGGGTTCTTTGGAGGGTTGAGAAATCACAGATAGTTGGGATGTCGCCCGTTCCATTCGGGCTTTTCTTCTCTTCTTCCATTTTTTGACTACACGGGTATTGCAAACCTTCCACACTTCTTGTCATTCCCTAACCATTCTATCCAAAGTCAGCCTTTGATTCCACGAATTGAAGGGAAAGGTTGGTAAGGTGACAAGTGAAACTGTTGGATTAGGTTCTTGGGGGGATGAGAGCCCCTCTACTCATGAAAATGAAGACTTTCTAGGGCATCGCGAATAGTCACAGTTTGTTTTAACCCCTATGGCCCCCAACCCTTGAGTCGACTCGTGGTTTTGAACTAGTTTGCTCTAGTCGACTCGAGCAATAGTTCTGAAACTTCTAGAGTTTCAGAGAAAATTTGATATTCAAATAATATTTAGTTATTTCCTAAATATTGATCATTAATTTTGTAAATAAGATTTAATTCTTTTGGATTTAATTTGATTTACTTGAAAATTTGGAGAATGAAATTTAATCAGGTTGGTAGCATAGTCCTAAGTCTCTTCTAATAATGCTAAATTTTTCTTCATTAAGGAGTTTTGTAAATATATTAGCTAATTGTTTATCAATACTAATAAATTTAAGTATCACATCATTGTTTTGTATATGATCTCTTATGAAGTGATGTCTTATCTCAATGTATTAGAATCTTGAGTGTTGAATTGAGTTCTTGGTTAAATTGATTGCACTTATGTTGTCACATCTTATGGATATCTTATTAAGTTTGAATCCAAAATCTTCTAATTGTTGTTTAATCCAAAGAATTTATGTACAACAACTCCCAGTAGCTATATATTCGGCCTCGACCATTGAGAGTGCTACTGAGTTTTGTTTCTTACTAAACCAAGAAATTTACTCCTATGATTTGACATGTGCCACTAATGCTTTTCCTATCAAATTTGCACCCAGCAAAATCAACATCAGAGTAACCAATTAATTCAAATTGAGATGCTCTATCATATCATAGATTTACATTAAGTGTCCTAGATAAGTATCTAAAGATTCTTTTGATAGCAAGCAAATATGATTATTTAGAGTCTGATTGATACCTAGCACACATGCAAACACTGAATACTATATCTGATCTACTTGCAGTAAGATAAAGAAGTGAGCCTATCATACCACTATATAATTTTAAATCTACTTTCTTACCTTTTTCATCTTTATCAAGTTTGCAGGATGTACTCATTGGTGTGCCAATTGGTTTTGAACTCTCCATCTCAAACTTCTTGAGTATTTTCTTTGTATATTTTGTTTGGTTAATGGAGATCCCCTCTTCATTTTGCTTGATTTGGAGTTTGAGAATGAAGTTTAACTCCCCATCATGCTCATCTCGAACTCATCCTGCATTAGCTTAGCAAATTCTTGATAAAGAATTTTATTAGTGGCACTAAAAATAATATCATCCACATAGATTTGTACAACTAATAGATTCTCATCTTTTCTTTTTAAGAATAAGATTTTATCTATATTTTCTCTGGTAAATTCATTATCTAGTAAAAATTTACTTAATCTTTCATACCAAGCATGTGGGGCTTGTTTTAGACCATACAGGGCTTTATGTAATTTGAATATATGATTTGGAAATGCATGATTTTCAAATCCAGGTGGTTGTTCAACATACACTTCTTCTGTTATGTAACCATTAAGAAATATACTTTTTACATCCATTTGGTATAATTTGAAATTCATGAAACATGCAAAAGTAAGCAATAGTCTAATGGCCTCTAATCTAGCTATAGGGGCAAAGGTTTCATCAAAATCAATGCCTTCTTTCTGATTATATCCTTTTGCTACTAATCTAGTCTTATTTCTTATAATGGTTTCATGTTCATTCAATTTGTTTCTAATATCCATTTAGTTTCAATTATTGGATGGTCATTTAATCTATCGACTAGGTCCATACTTTATTTCTTTCAAATTATTTTAATTCTTCTTGCATGGCATCTATCCAATATGGATCATTTTCAGCTTCTTTTATTAGTTTAGGTTCAATTTATGAAACAAAAGCTATGTAATTATTTACATTTCTTAGATAAGATCATATTCTTACCCCTTGTGATGGATCACTGATTATAAGATCTTTAGGATGTCCATGTGCATACCTCCATTCTTTTGGCAGCTCCTCTCTTGGATGGTGACAGGATTCTTCATTCTTTTCTTCTTCATTATTTTAAGATGGAGCATCCTTGAGTGTTAGATTGTTCATCTTATCATAAAGATTTTCTACATCCTCATTTAAAGTATCTTCTTTTCTAACAGATTTGTCATTATATGCATCAAAGATAACATGAATTGATTCTTCAACAACAAGAGTTCTCTTATTAAAGACTCTATATGCCTTACTTGATGAGGAGTATCCTAAGAAGATACCCTCATTGGACTTGGCATCAAATTTTTTTAAATTATCTTTTTCATTATTAAGTATGAAGTATTTGCAACCAAACACATGAAAATAGTTGATATTTGATTTTCTATCTTTCCAAAGTTCATATGGGGTTTTCTTTAAAATAGGTTTTATTAGAACATGATTTAATATGTAATATGCAGTATTTATTGCCTCAATCCAAAAATATCTAGGTAAATTACTTTCATACAACATAGTTCATGCCATTTCTTTTAGTGTTTGATTTTCTTTTTCTACTGCTCCATTCTGTTGTGGGGTTTTAGGTGCTGAAAAATTATGATCAATTTTTTTTATTACAAAAGTTCTCAAAGTGCTGATTTTCAAATGCTGTACCATGATCACTATGTATGCAAACTATTGATGTGTTCTTTTTATTCAAAATCTTTCGATAAAATTTAGAAAATGCATCTAAGGCTTCATCTTTTTATGCTAAAAATATTATCGAAGTGAATCTTGAAAAATCATCTACAATTACAAGACCATACCTTTTACCTCCTAGACTAGTGGTCCTTGTGGGTCCAAACAAATCCATGTGTAGCAATTTTAAAGGTCTAGAGGTTGAAATCATTCCTTTTGGTTTGAAAAAATTCCTAGTTTGCTTTCTAAATTGACATGCATCATAAATTTGATTCTTTTCAAAACTTAGTTTTGGTAATCCTCTTACAAGATCTTTCTTAATTAATTTTGAGAGTAAGTCCATACTAGCATGACCTAATCTACAATGCCACAACCAACTAGCTTCATTGATCTTGGCATCCATTGCCACAAGATATTGACCATTCTTCATGTGTAGATCATCAAGATCTACCATGTAGACATTGTTATGTCTATGTCCTATGAATATGGTGCCATTATCATTTGGATTAGAAACAATACATAATAGAGATTCAAAAGTTATTTTAAATCTCTTATCACAAAATTGACTAATGCAAAGCAAATTATATTTCGACTCATCAACTAGCAATACATTTTGAATAGAAGTAGAAGAAATGATATGAATGTTACCGACGCTAATGATACGTCCCTTTCTATTGTCACCAAATGTAACTACCCCTCCTTCTTTAGGCTCAAAAGTAATAAATTGAGATTTATCATCCATCATGTGCCTTGAACAGCCACTATCAAGATACCAAAGTCTTTTTTTATCTCGGACTACAAGACACTCCTACACAAGAAAATCAAGTTAAGTTTTTGGGTACCCAAGTCATCTTGGGTCCTTTGGAGTTAGTGCTCATGGTTTCTTTTGGAACCCAAACTATTTTAACTATCTTTTTATTTAATTTTTTGAAATTACATGCATAAGACTTATGACCAATTTTGCCACAACAAAACATGAGATATTTAAAGTAGAGTTTGATGAAGCTTTAATAAATAGATTTTTTAATAATTTTTATTTCTTATGAGGTTTAAATCCTAATCTAGCTTTGTTAAAAATAGCTCTTTGCTTATTTAGGAGCATATTTATTATTAAAAATTATGTTTCAAAGTCAATCATCAGTCTGTTGATGATTGAGCTATTTTATAATTATAATTAATTTATTAATTAATAAAAATATTTTAGCATCTTTTTCATTATAAGTTGACATCTTCTAATGAACTCCATTATTATGATGAAGTCCTTAGGACTGTTTAGTTTTGATAAAGAGAGTATTTATTGATTAGTCCTTAAATTTATTCACGATCAAATCATAGGCTGTTAATTACGACAACAGCGTCTATCGAGCATAGGTCGCTATATGCCATATAGATTGGTTGTCCTCTTAACCAAGAAGTGTGGAGACACTGGTATGGCATACATGTGAGATGTATGGGTACATTGTTATTGAACGTGATCAACTTCAGAGTATTCTACTATCGAGAATGTCTCTAATGGGATATAGGTATAAATATCCCTTAGATCTGAGATCACCTCAGTGACTTGCAAGCAACTCACTATACTTTGGTACCGGACTAACTGAATTTTTAATTCAGTAATGGAAGACTTCTGGGCATAGTCAAGTACTTGAGAAGTCGGAGTGTGATCAAGATAAAATTGACCACTCCAAGAGTTGGAGAAGAATGTATCACTGTATTTCAATGTAACAAAATCTTGGCCAGGATAATCCATCAGATGGATTTGATATTTTGAAATACAATGTGAACAACCTAATCAGAGTTGATAGTTGAACTCTGAGGTGTCCTACAAGCATTATGGTTAAGGGGATGAATTATATGGAAACTATATTCGCATGGGTTCTAAGGATGGTGTTCTATACTTTTCAACCTATCCGGCCATCAGGTATCATTGCTAGATGGTCACTTCGATTGGTATAAAAATTTATTTCTATACTATCGACTTAGGTTCGAACCTATAAGATCACACATATTAGAGTTTATGATCTAATCGGATGGTTGATCAACGATTAAGAATCATTCTAGGGTTAAACAATCAATACGATTGGTGTTTAACCTAGTGCAAGTATTGTCGGAGAATCGATTAGCAATTGGATTGCTAATTGGCTTAGTTTGATTAAGCCAATAGATTGAGATTAAGTTTAATTAAATATGATTTAATTAGATTTAGTTTGGACTTGATTGGATCAAGTTTAATTGATTTATTGGATATGCCAAGTGCAAGGAAGAACTAGTCCTAGTCTAACTAGGACTCAGATTAACCTAATTTTTTAATTTAATTAAAAAATAAATAAAAATTAAATCGAATTTAATCTAATTTAATTAAGTTTTAAAATGAGTTAGGACATTATTTAATTGAATTGGTTCAATCTTAATTTTATTTTGTTAAAAGATCTTGTTTGACTAAGTCAAAATAGGAGTCCTAGTGTGACCAGGACTCCCTATCACTTGCGCCACTTAATCCTCACGCCCTATATCCTTTTTTATTTTATTTTTTACATAAAAATTCTTCACTCCCATGGCTTCTCACGTCCTCTTTCTCTCCTCCTTTTCTCATAAGAAAATTTATTGGAAGACCAAGTCAAAAGAGGAGTTAGTTTTGCTTAGGATTCTATGAGATAGAATCCTTATTGACCAAAACACCTTCCCTTGAGTGCCATCCCCTCTTTTAATTAATTCTTCTCTTATTCCATGAAAATAATCTTTTCTTTTGTGCACCCTCCCTTATTGGTCCATGCCAATAATTGTGGAGGAGGTGCCCAACTCTTGGGCGCCCCAACAACTTCCCATGTTTGGACATTCCTAGTCTAGGATTTTGATCTAACTTGGATTCTTCTTTTTCTCTATTTATTGGATGAATTTTATTCTAATTCTTTTGTAAAATATAGAGCTTTAGGAGAGGTTTGAAATATATAAAAATTAGAAGAAGAGGGTCCTTGGACGTGGGGGTTCCATAGGCACCAAACTAGGTGTCTAGGTGAGAGAAAAGAGAAGAAGAAGAGGGTCTTCTTCAAGGCTATTTTATTCCTCATCTTTTCTCCATATTTTGAGTTTTTTATGAGAGAATATTAGATTAGAAAACTCTCCTCTTCTTTTTCATATTTTTGGAGAGTCTAAATTTTAAAAAAGAAAGCATCGGATCGACCGTCGAAGAGAGATCAGCACAGTATTAGCATACTGTGCTGATTTCCTGCATTAGGATCTCTGATCGTATTCGTGGGCTCCTATGGACGACTCCTAGAGGTTAGATGTGTGTGCAGCTCAAGACTTTATTCTCAAGCCAAGACCGACATGTTAGAATATTTGACTTTCTCAGATAATAGATCTGATCTATTAACTTCATACCTGCATTTGATGTAGTGTAGATCTAGGTTGATTTGATCAACCTTTTCTTTCTTATTTGATTTTAATTTCTAATTTAATATCATGCCTTAATCATGTAATAGATTTAAGATCTAGGTATTTATATATTTATTTAAATAAATATTTAATTTATTTAAGTCTTTCGCTGCAAGATCTTGAAAAGATTTCAAGATCTACCTATAAAACCCTAGATCTAGTTCCTTCAATTGGTATCAGAGCAAGATTATTATTACATAATTTTTATACATGTTTAGATTATTTTTTAGATTAGATCTAATTTATAATCTAATTATTAAATCTAAAATTTAAAAAAAAAAAATTAGATCTCATGAACTGCCATAAGGTTGTCCTATTGTAAGGTTTACCCCTTACAGTGAATAGGTTGTCCTAGTTCGTGATGATCTGACTCTAATCATAAATTTATTAGATTTGATCTAATTATATTTATGATTTAATAGATTTAAAATAATTTTAGATCTAAAAATAAAATATTTTAGATTGTACGGACTGCCATAAGGTTGTCATGCTGTACCTCTTACAGTGAATAGGTTATCCTAGTACATGCTGATCTAAAATATTGATCATAAAATTTTAAATTAGATCTAAAAAATTTTATGATCTGATTAAAAATATTTTAATCTAGTTTTAATCTTCATAAATATGTTAGATTTGATCTAGAAAGATTTATGATTGATTATTATTGAAACTGTTTCAATTACATGAACCAGTTTAGATTAGATCTAAAGTAGATTCATGTTTATGTTACTTGCATAATGATTATGAATTAAATATGCAACTTGATTAATAGAATCATATTATAAAAATATTTTACAAACATGAAAACTATTTTTGAAAAGCCAAACCCCAACCCTCAGCCCAAAACTTAATTAAGAATTAAGAAGTTATTTGATTAGGTTCTAGGATTATAAATTGAAGATCCAATGACACGAATCATAACACATTGGGTTAATGGGTTAGTGGAGATTAAGTCCATTAATTGGATTAGACCTAGGGTTAGATTAAAGAATGGACTTAATTAGAGAATTGACTAAATATAGTCAATTATTGTCTTAGATTAGATCAAGAATTCTCTAGATCAACTACAATAGTTGTAGTTGGTCAAGTCCATGTCTTTAACAAGATCCAAGATGGACTTGATTCTTGGCTACGCAGTCTAGCATAAACTATTAGGTTGATCTAATTGAAACTAATTAAACCAGTTGGTGTCTAAGGTAAACCAGACCAGTGGTTTTTAATTGGCAGCTCGCTTACCTGGTCATTTCTAATGGTATCTAAGGCAAGCCTGGCAGATCCTTCCATTGATCGAACTTACCTGATCTCTTAGTGAGATTATGTTTTGATCAAATTGCTTAACTATTTGAGCTAACCCATATCAGCTAGATCAATAAGTTCGACTGATTTAGGAGCTCCTAGACCAGCCTATTAATGGTCTTCCTTAAGCTGACTTGGTGAAGTTAGTGGGAGGATCATGACAAGCTGGTTAATCTGACCTACTCGCTTCTATAAATTAAATTTTATAAAATTATTAGGTTTCTAAAATGAAATAGTTATATGATAACTAGATCATAGCCTTCCATTAAAGTGGATGATAATAAGTCCATCAGTTGGATAATCATTGGAGGCCCAAAGGCCTGGTACTTATCGATTGATGGAATTATCATTCATTATATGATCTTTTGGATACATCTTTCTAAATGGTGGTTAGGTGGGCCAACCAAAGTTGGGCCTAATCATTCATTGGTTGGATGGGCCAAGTATGATCATGTGAATGGTTGGACCTAACTGGACCCTTTTTTGAGAAGGCCAAAGCCAACTAATCAGGGCCTGGGGCAAAATTTAATTACTGAAAATTATTTGGAGAAATAATTGGTTATGAACCTATCCTTAAATGTACATGGATGGGCCAACCAAAGTTGGACTCATGTACAGCCTATGTGGATTCTAGTATCCACTAAGAAATTAGGATAATTGCTTGAATTGAAGGTAGAGGCTATCAATTCAAATAAAATAGTTGAAGAAATCTTTTGATTAAAGTCCAAATCTTTAGGTTTAATGAATCAATTACTAATTAGGGTTTGGTTTTCCTTTGTGCAAACTTGGCCACTTTCCTATTGCTCCGATCATTGTTGGACAATGATAAGTTGGTGGGATCCAACTTCGATTACTGGTACCAAAAGTTGAAGATTATCCTAGAGTATGAACATATCCTATATGTGCTGATAGATCCTGCACCTGAGGAGCCAGCTGCCAATGTACGTGGAACCGTCAGAGATACTTATCAAAAGTGGCTTAGTGACTGAACCACAGTGCGCTATATTATGTTGGCTGCGATGAGCGACGAGTTCAGTCATAGGTTTAAGACAGCTCAGTCAAATGAAATGCTCCAAGTGTTAGATGATTCTTTTGGCACACCCAATGATGTTGAGAGGCACAAGACTAGTTGTACCATCTTCAATGCCAGAATGCAGGATGAAGCCTCTGTCATTGATCATGTACTGTATATGATCGAGTTGATAGAGCGCTTGAGCAAACTTGGTTTTCTCTTGCATGAACAACTTGGAAATGATGCAATACTGAAGTCACTACCAAAGTCCTATCTTTCTTTTCTTACTCATTACAAAATGACAAAGTCTGAAGTAAACTACCATGGCTTACTAGGGTTACTTCAGAACTTTGAGAAGGATCACCAGCTCCATGAAGAGTCAGTGAACTTAGTGGGAGGTTTGTCTTCTGGTTCTTGACCTTTTAGGAAAGGAAAGAAGAATAAGAAGAAGAAAACAAAGAAGGTGCGAGTTCAGGTTGGGACATCAGTGCAGGGCCAGACCAGGAAGATCAAGCCTAATAAGAGTCAAGCTGAATGCTTCTTTTGCAAGAAGTGGGAGCACTGAAAGAGAAACTGTCCTCAATACATTGCCTCCCTAGATCCGAACAGGCAGAGAAAGAAGCAAGCTATTGCTAGGCAAGATATTTATATGATAACTCCTTACAATTTCTCTATTTATGATATTACTGATTGGGTATTGGATATCGGTAGCCCTTACCATATTTGTAATTCGTTGCAGGAGTTGCAGGTCAGTAGAAGATTCGAGTAAGGTTAGAGATTCCTAAAAGTTGAAGATGGAAGATCAGTTTCAGTTCTAGCTTTAGAAATTTTGAAACTTGTATTTGAATCTCATACCGTTGTTCTTAGTGATTGTCATTTTTCTCTTAGTTTCTTTTTAAATATTATTTTTGTAGTCCTTTTGGCCATGAACAATTATGAAATTTTAATAAAAAAATAAGTTTGTAATGTCATTATGAATGGTGTTACTGCTTTCTATGGACAATTGAACAATTATGTATATATGTTATCATAATCTATTAATATAGTCTATTCTACTGGCAAGCATCCTAGATTAGATAGTGTATCAGATATCTACTTATGGCACTATAGGCTAGGTCATATAAATAAGAACAAGATAAATAGGTTGACTCAAGAGAAAATCCTCGAAGTCAATGATTGTAAATCACTTTCAACCTGTGAGTCCTGTCTTCTTGGTAAAATGATCAAATCATCTTTTACTGGAAAAGGTGAGAGAGCTAATGAGCTCTTAGGTCTAGTACATACTGATGTATGTGGACCAATGAGCATAATTGTTAGAGGTGGATATGTCTACTTCATCACTTTCATAGATGATCTATCTAGATATGGATATGTCTATCTGATGAAACATAAGTTAAATTCTTTTGAAATGTTCAAACGATTCCAAAGTGAAGTAGAAAAATAAATTGGAAAGAGTATTAAAACTCTTCAGTCTGATCAAGGAGGAGAATATCATTCTTGTGAGTTTCTCACATATCTAGGAAAATGAAATTCTCTTCCAATGGACTCCTCTTGGAATACCATAGCATAATGGTGTGTCTGAAAGAAGGAATCGGACTTTGTTAGACATGATCCGATCCATGATAGAATTTGCTAGCTTGTCGATATCCTTCTGGGGATATGTACTCGAATCGGCTTGTTATCTATTAAATAGGATTCTAAGTAAGTCTGTAGTTAAAACCCCATATGAGATATGGATAGGACGTAAGCTAGCACTTTCACACTTTAGGATTTGGGGGTGCCCGACTTATATCAAACAATTAGTTACAGACAAACTTGGACCTAGGTCTGACAAGTGTACATTCATAGGGTAGCCAAAAGAGACCAAAGGATACTATTTCTACCATGCTGATGAACAAAAAATGTTCGTCAGCATTAGGGCAACCTTTTTGAAAAAGAAGTTTCTTGGTGAAGAAACTATTGCCTCTAAGATTGAACTTGATAAAGTTCAACAGATAGAAAGTCTGACATAGAATATTGAACCTAAGTTGGATTTGATCATGTCAGATCCGAAGCCTAGTGAACCCATACCATTAAGACGATCCAGTAGAGTACTGCGCCATCCGGACAGATACTATGGATTCTTGGTCCAAGATGGTGATCTCATTGAACTCGATGAGAATGATGAGGACCTGATCACTTATATGGATGCAATGCAGAGATCCAACTCTGAGAAATGGCTAGAAGCCATGAGATCTAAAATGGATTCCATGAAGGTCAATGATGTACGGATATTAGTTAACCCACAAGGGGTTAAATCCATTGGGTGTAAATGGATATTCAAAAGGAAAAGAGATGCAGATGGAAAGGTGGAAACCTATAAAGCCCATCTGGTTGCCAAGGGGTATCGTCAATGTTATGGTATTGACTATGATGAGACATTCTTTCCAGTGGCAATGCTCAAATCTATTCGAATAATGCTTGCAATAACTGCCCACATGGACTATGAGATTTGACAGATGGATGTGAAGATGGCTTTCCTAAATGAAGAGCTAATCGAAGAGATGTATATGATACAACCTGAAGGATTCGCATCCACAAATGAGTCCAAGGTGTGCAAGCTTTAGAGATTTATTTATGGATTGAAGCAGGCATCTCGAAGTTGGAACATGTGTTTCGATAAAGTGATCAAAACATATGGCTTCGTTAAGAACGGAGAAGAACCTTGCATTTACAAATGGACAAATAGTCCAATAGTGGTATTCCTTATTTTGTACATGGATGACATTCTCTTAATCGAAAATGATATCCCCACACTATAAGGAAAAAAAGTCTGGTTATCATCACAATTCTCCATGAAGGATTTGGGTGATGCATCCTATATCCTAGAGATGAAGATCTATAGGGATAGATCTAGAAGGATGCTTAGTATATCCTAGTCCACATACATAGAAACCATGTTGAAGAGGTTCAGCATAGAGAATTCCAAAAAGGGCTATCTCCCATTCGGCCAAGAAATTTCTCTCCTTAAGAAGGATTGTCTGACAACTCTTGAAGAAAGAGAGAGCGTATGAGTAGAATCCCATATGCTTCGATAGTGGGGTCTATTATGTATGCAATAACATGTACGAAACTAGACATGGCATACTCAGTAGGAGTGGTGAGTAGATACCATTCTGACCTTGGAGAAAATCATTGGAAGGTGGTTAAAACCATCCTTAAGTATTTGAGAAATACTAAGGACCAATGGTTGGTTTATGGTGAGTCAGATCTGAAGCTTGTGAGGTTTATAGACTCCAACTTTCAATATGACCATGATGATAGTAAAAGTGTATCAGAATATATCTTTACTCTAAATGGTGGAGCCATATGCTGAAAAAGTTTCAAGCAGCATATAGTGGCTGACTCTGTTTGCGAAGCAGAGTATATGGCAGCATCAGATGCAGCAAAGAAAGCTGTGTAGCTAAGAAAGTTCATCATCAAGCTCAAAGTAGCACCCTCCATTGATGGTCCAGTCCTACTCTACTACGACAGTACTAGCGCCATAGCTCAAGCAAAAAAATCGAAGGCACACCAGCGAACAAAGCATATTCTACGCCACTTTCATTTGGTCCGTGAGATCGTGGATTGTGGTGACGTCGACCTTCAGAAGATCGACAGAAAAAAGAATCTAGCCAATCCTTCACTAAAGCCCTGGCAATCAAGGAGTTCGACAACCATAAGTCGAAGATGGGTATTAGATACTATATCGAGTGGCTTTAGGATAAGTGAAAGTTGTTGAACATTGTGTCCCAAAGCTAATCATCAGCCTATTGATGGTTGAGCTATTTTATAATTATAATTAATTTTTTAATTAATAAAAATATTTTGGCATCCTTTTCATCATAAGTTTACATCTTCTAATGAACTCCATTGTTGTGTTGAAGTCCTTAGGACTGTTTAGTTTTGATAAAGAGAGGATTTATTGATTAGTCCTTAAATTTGTTCGCGACTAAATGATAAACTGTTAATTAGGACAATAGCATCTATCAAGCATAGGTCGCTATATGCCATATAGGTTGGTTGTCCTCTTAACCAAGGAGTGTGGAGACATTGGTATGGCATATAGGTAAGATGTATGGGTACATCATCATTGAACGTGACCAACTCCAGAGCATTCTGCTGTCGAAAATATCTCTGATGGGATATAGGTATAAGTATCCCTTAGACCTAAGATCACCTCAGTGACTTGCAAGCAACTCACTATACTTTGGTATCGGACTAACTGAATTTCTAATTTAGTAATGGAAGACTTTTGGGCATAGTCAAGTACTTGAGAAGTCGGAGTGTGATCAAGATGGAATTGACCACTCCAAGAGTTGGAGAAGAATGTATCACTATATTTCAATATAGCAAAATCTTGGCTAGGATAATCCATCAGATGGATTTGATATTTTGAAATACAATATGGACAATTTTATCAAAGTTGATAGTTGAACTCTGAGATGTCCTACGAGCATTGTGGTCAAGGGAATGAATTATATGGAAACTATATTCGCATGAGTTCTAAGGATGGTGTTCTACACCTTTGACCTATCTGGTCATCGAGAATCATTACTAGATGGTCACATTGATAAATATAGAAATTTATTCCTATGCTATCAACTTAGGTTCAAACCTATGAGGTCATACACATTAGAGCTTATGATCTGATCGGATGGTTGATCAATGATTAAAAATTATTCTAGGATTAAACAATCAATACGATTGGTGTTTAACCTAGTGCAAGTGTTGTAGAAAGATCGATTATCAATTGGATTGCTAATTGGCTTAATTTAATTAAGCCAATAGATTGAGATTAAGTCTAATTAAATATGATTTAATTAGATTTAGTTTGGGCTTGATTGGATCAAGTTCAATTGATTTATTGGATATGCCAAGTGCAAGAAAAAACTAGTCCTAGTCTAACTAGAACTCAGATTAATCTAATTTTTTAATTTGATTAGAAAATAAATTAGAATTAAATCTAATTTAATTTAATTTAATTAAGTTCTTAAATGGGTTAGGGCCTTATTTAATTAGGTTGGTTTAATGTTAATTTTATTTGGTTAAAAGATCTTATTTGACCAAGTCAAAATAGGAGTCCTATTGTGACTAGGACTCCCTATCACTTGCGCCACTTAATCCTCACGCCCCATGCCCCTTTTTGTTTTATTTTTTACATGAAAATTCTCCACTCCCATGGCTTCTCATGTCCTCTTTCTCTCCTCCTTTTCTCATAAGGCAATTTGTTGGAAGACTAAGTAAAAAGAGGAGTTAGTTTTGCTTGGGACTCTATGAGATAGAATCCTTGTTGACCAATACACCTTCCCTTAAGTGCCACCCCCTCTTTTAATTAATTCTTCTCTTATTCTATGAAAATAATCTTTTTTTTTTGCACCCTTCCTTCTTGGTCCATGCTAGTAATTATGTAGGAGGCACCCAAGAGTTGGGTGCCCCAACGACTTCCCATGTTTGGACATTCCTAGTCTAGGATTTTGATCTAACTTGGACTCTTCTTTTTCTCTATTTATTGGATGAATTTTATTTTAATTTTTTTATAAAATATAGAGTTTTAGAAGAGGTTTGGGGTGTGCAAAAATCAAAGGAAGAGGGTGTTAGATATATGTGCCCTAGAAGCCAGAATTGGCTGACACTTGTAATACACTTCTAGGGGCAAAATTATAATTTTGACTAAAAATCAATAAATGGGTTATTTTCTATCACATATGTGTATTTAGTGTCTGTGATACATCCTTTGAGTTAATGACAATGATAATTCATATTTTCAAGAGTTGAAAATTTAAGACATGAATAATCATTATTAACTCATAAAATGCTCTTGACCATAGGATCATCACGAGGATGGTGATTGATCCGGAAGGTTGGTGTACAATCATTTCTCTTTAGTAGATGAGTCTTGAGTCTATGGTGTGGAGACACCGGAGCGAGAGTACAGGTACTCGTTAGAGAATGAGGGCACTGAGCATGACCACCTCGAGTAGTCATTAGGGAGTCTACCTTCTCGTCAATGACTGACTCGATGCTGCAGTAGTGTGTCTGGTTCTTTGACCTGAGGTGCATCGGCAGTTCACCTTGAGGGTGTTATAATTTGACTACACCATTACTCGATCTCCTAGCCATATGGAACCCTGAGGTGTATGTTGGCTATAGCATGTTCATTGTAGGAACTGGATGGCATCAAGATGGAATCTATCTACCTCGGTGGTAGAGGAGCAGCCCTATGATAATCATGAGAATCAAGTCCAGAAGTCCATGGCCATGGCAGAGTGAAATAATAGAAAGAGTTTCTATTTAGATTTTCACATTGGACTCGAATCGAATGATTACATCATATGACAGAAACTAGGGTTTGACGAGTTTACCTTAACCCTAATCTGATCGGGGCTCAAGATAGAAGGACTAAATCACACAGGTAGCTGCACCAAGAGGTTCGCATTCAGCTCTGATGGATTGCCACCATATACTGCTAGGTGTCACTGGTGGATTTTGGGAGCAATTAGAATGATTTAGATGATCGATCATTCTAGCTGTTCGAATCAGAAGAGTTCTGATCCATCGAAAGGAGTTTCGATGATGTCGATGATAGAGATCATGACATATCCCATTACCATACAGAACTGAACCTAACTGGGTCACACAAACAAGGGTTTGAATCTGGTGATCATCAATTAAACTAATCTAGTTCAATTGATCTGAATGAGATTCAATTAGGTTCAAGGAAAATCGTGCTAGCACTCGATTGAACCTAACGTTCTTCTTTTGCTATCATAAATAAGTTGTCCTATCTGAGCCAAAGGAGTTTGTGCTCAATCAGAGGCCTTCATATGGTCTGACTGGAGGTTGTCCAAGTTAGAAAAGGTTGTCTTATTTTGTAAGACATTACCTGCCATTTTTGGTCACCTGCCATTTCTTGTTCTTTGACTTTGGTCAAAAGTCTACCTTTGACTGGTCAAACGTTGACCATTGACACTTTGACTTTTGACCACATGTCATGCACCTATTGGAGAGCTGGTGGGGGCCTGTCCCTCTGTAGAACCTGGCAAGGAGGAGGGCACACGCCACCCTAGGCATGCGCCCAAGTTGGAGGTGCCTAGGAGTCCTTGTTGGACAAGGACTCCACCTCCCTTTTGGATTCCAATTAGAGTTCTTCTAAGAATTCAGTTTGACTGATCTTAGGCACCCTCTAAGGAGGAATCCAGGGGACTCTATTCCCACCAATCAGATTTAGATCTGATTTCACAAAGGGTTGTGATTGGTTGGGAAGAAGAGGAGTTGGATCACAGTTAGTCTATAAATAAGACCCTGTGCCCAACTCAAATTGTAACATGATATGATTGAGAATCATAATTCCCCATGCCCAAGGCTGCTTCCCCCCTCTTCCTCCATGCCAAACCTCCTTCTCCTTCTCCTCTCCACATCCAAAAGGAGTTTTGGACTTTGGTTGGTGCGATCCAGATCAAAGAAAGGCGACTGAAAGCAAGAAGGCTGCACTGCTGCAAAGGACGACTGCTGATCTTCAAAAGGAGTTTTGAAGATCCTCCAGATCAGATCCAGATCTAATTTTTGGAGATGTGATAGAGAAGAAGAGAATCTCCAGATCTAATCCTGAGTGGATACCAGTAGAGGCCAGGCGCTTGCGTGGCTAGATCCAGAACCTTCCGCTGCATACAGGATCATCAACAGGGTAATAGGATTACCCAAATCAAGTAAATTAAATTTGATTTAATTTATTCTTATTTATTTTATTTATTAAAATAATAAGAATTAGATCTAAAACATCTTAGATCTGATATAGATCAAAGAGAAAAATTTTGAAATATATCTCTTGCTCTGATCAGATCTGAACGAACCTAGACCGGGAAATCAGGATTTCCCTTCAACTGGTATCAGAGCCATGGTTCTAAAAATGTTTAGATTTGATTTTAAATTTATTTTAATTAGAAAAATAAATTGAATTTCAGATATCACATGAGATGTTATCAGATCTGAAATCAGAAAAAATTAAAATTAAATGATTTGGATCTAAGATTAGAAAATATGCATGACTAGTTCTAAAATAGAATAGTTCTATAGAATAGTCTTGTATGTTTTCAATTTAATCTTGATTAAATCATATTTTAGATCTATTTATTTACTTATTTTTTGATATTATAATGGTTATAATAATATCTAAAAAATAGTAAATAAAATTATTTAATTTTAAAACATCATATGAGATATGATTGATGCATGTCTAGACTAGTTGTAGAATAGTTCTACATAATTATCTAGATTAGAATTTATTTTGATTAGATCAATTTAAATCTAATTTTTTAGATTATTATGAGATAATTTAGATCTAAAAATATGCATGATTCGATACATGAGATGTATGCAAAATATGCCATGATTAGATCTAATTTGTATATGAGATATATGATATGGATCTAAAACTATTTTGTAGTATTGCATGTTCTTGATTAAGGCGTTCCTCTTCGCCGTCCGGTCATAAGAATGAAGAAGGGTTTAAAGGCCCTCTCTTTCCATTCGATGGGATGTTCTTATGATGTGTAGGGGTGCTGCGTGTTCATCCTTAATCAAAAATCCAAAACTTACTTTCTGCAAAATCCCTAGATCCTGAAACCCTAGGATTTATTGTGCATATTTTATTTATGAACCCTACTTAATTAAAAATTAAGATTATGGAATATTAATTAGGTCTAAAATTGAGAATTTTAGATCTAAGACATATTCATAATACTGGGTTCGGGCTTGGGTAGCTCAATTAGGTCTAAGCGGTTGATCAAACCAAATCAAGAGTTGGTTAGATGGGATCAACAATGCTTAAATTGACCAGCCTAATAGGATTAAGTCTGGGTCAAGATCGAGTCACGATCAAGCAAGACCTAATTAGGCTCAAAGGTTAGAGTCTGGATTGTAGGCTAACCCAATTGATTCTGACTCAACAATTTGGTGTCTAAGGTAAGTTTGGCACATACGACTGACTGGTTTTTAATTGGAAGCTACTCGATCTGAATGCATTCTTGTACGAGTTAATGACATATTCCTTCCACCGATCTCACTTACCTTGCCATATCTATTGACACAGTTCTGATCTGAGGTGGTCAATAATCCGAGCTAACCCATGCCACTAGGTTAGTCATAATTGTTATGACTATGCCAAGTCTAGTTTAATGAGACCTGAATCAATTCTTCCTAAGAAAAGATTAAGTCTGAGGTCTTCCACCATTGTAGATGTGCGGGCCCTTCCCGGGTTGATTGTTCTCGATTGGATACAGTGGCTCAGTTGCACCAGAAAAGATGCAACCATGTCTATTAGGCATTGGATGCTATGGGCTGGAGGATGAGTTGGGCTCAATATTTCGATATGGTGAGAGACTCAATTAGGAACCCAGTCTGTGCAAATGGTGGGTCTGACTTAACTAAGGAGTGGATCAATATTTTGGATACGGTGAGATTCATGAATTAGAGACCAAGTTTGGGTGCACCATGATTAGAGAATCATTGAACAAGAGTTGTTCACTCATTGGCTAACCCATCACCAATAACTGTTAGGTGAGGTGATGAGTCAGTTGGTGAGACCGCACCACCCACTAGAAATCATTAATCGTGGAGATTTTTACATCTCTATAGAGGGAGTGTAGGGATCCAAGAAAATAGTGAGAGCTAATTTGTTTAAAAATAAAATTCCTAAATAAATTGGTCAAGTCATAATTATAGTATCTAACTAGAATCTTTGACTCTCTACAGAAAAATGTCTGCGTCCAACCCATTAGGCACGTATCCTGGACACACATAGACTGACTGGACCCAATTATAAAGATTGGCTCAGAAACTACAAAATAGTTTTGGGTTTGAGAAGTTAACCCATGTACTGGATCAGGAACCTCCCACCTTACCAGTCCGTCCATCTATTGAATAGAGAGCGTCTCTGAAAAAATGGATAGACGAAGATAATAAGGCCAGATATTACATGTTGGGCTCGATGTCTGATGAGCTCCAGCGCCAACATGAAGATATCGGGACTGCTTGCCAAATGTTGGCTCACCTGTAGGAGATGTTTGGTGAACAGAGTCGTGCAGCCAAATATCAAGTCATGAAATGACTTTTTAAGGCTAAGATGCGTGATGGGCAGTCAGTCCAAGATCACTGTCTGACAATGATCAAGGACATGGAAGAGCTTGAGAAGCTCGGTGTGAAGTTAGACTTGGACCTGCAGAATGATATTATTCTGCAATCCTTGACTGATGCATATGGGCAATTCATCATGAATTACCACATGCATAAACTTCAAATTTTCTTGGCCGAATTAATGAATATGCTGGTTACCGCTGAGCTTTCTATGAAAGGTTCTAAAGGCTCAGTTCTTGCTATGGAACAGGACTTCTTCCAAAAGAAAGTCTTCTGGAAAGAAAAAGAAGTCTGTGAAAAAGCAAAAGATGGAAGGATCAAAGAAGAAGAAGGCAGAACCGAAGAAGAAGGCTGATGTCAAAGGAAAGTGTTTCCATTGCAACAGCGACGGCCATTGGAAGTAGGAACTGCCCTACTTACCTGGCCACCCTGAAGAACAAGAAGGAAGGTCCTTCTGGAGGTATGCTCGTTATTGAGTCTAACCTTACGGTTTCTTCTGCATCCAGTTGGGTGCTTGACTCTGGTTCTAGTGCTCATCTGTGCACTTCCATGCAGGGTCTTGAGGATAGCAGGAGGCTGAGGGATGGAGACATGATCCTACGCATTGGTAATGGAGCAAGAGTTGCTGCAGTAGCCGTAGGAACATACCCTCTTCGATTACGATCTAGTTTAGACCTAGTTTTTGAAAGACTGTTATTTTGTGCCTGCAACTAGCAGGAATTTGATTTCTGTTTCATGCTTAGCACAAAAAGGTTATGTGATCACCTTCTTTAAGGACCATTGTAACATTCTTTATGAAAGAAATAAAATTGCAAATGGTTTCCTTATTAATGGTCTTTATCAGCTACATATTGATGTACCTATTTTAACTATCGAGCAAAACGTGAATGCCAAACGACCTAAGGATAGTCTAAACGATAGATATCTATGGCACCTGAGACTAGGTCATATAGCAGAAGATAGGATCAACAAATTGGAGAAAAATGGGCTATTGAGTCCGTTGACTTTCGAGTCATATCCAACTTGTGAATCTTGTCTTCAAGGCAAAATGACTAAACTCCCTTTTGTAGGACATGGGGAAAGGGCCACAGATCTCCTTGCCCTAGTACATACTGATGTGTGCGGCCCATTTGATGTGCCGGCTAGAGGCAATTTTATCTACTTCATTACCTTTACCGATGATCTGTCTAGGTATGGGTATGTGTATCTTATGAAACACAAGTCTGAAGCTTTTGAAAAGTTCAAAGAATTCAGATATGAAGTAGAAAAATAAACTGAAAAATTCATTAAGGTTCTTCGATCAGATCGAGGAGGTGAATACCTTAGTTGGGAATTCCTAGACTATCTAAAGGAAAATAGCATAGTCTCTCAATGGACTCCACCAGGAACACCTCAACTCAACGGGGTTTCAGAACGGAGAAATCGAACTCTATTGGATATGGTTCGATCCATGATGAGCTTCACAGACCTCCCTGATTTTCTTTGGGGACACTCATTGTTAACTTCAATTTATCTACTGAATAGGGTTCCCTCTAAAACCGTTCCTACCACACCGTATGAGATATGGCACGGTAAGAAACCAAGTCTGAGTCATCTCAGAATTTGGGGTTGTCCGGCTCATGTCAAAAGACAACAAGCGGACAAGTTAGAGTTTAGGTCCTTTAGAGCTCGATTCATAGGATATCCTAAAGAGTCATTAGGATACTATTTCTACATTCTAGAAGACCACAATGTGATTGTGAGTCGACATGCCATCTTTCTTGAAAAATAGTTTATTCAAGATAGCGGCATTGGAAAATAGATCAAGCTTGATGAGAAAGTCTCACAAGTGGAACGAGCTAAGGACCAATTGGAACCAAATCAGTTTGAGCCAATAAGAATACTACCTCCTCCACCTCGTAGATCGGAAAGAGTTTTCCGTCCCCCTGAGAGATACTTAGGTATTATTTCAGAGAAAGTAGAGGAAAATGTTCCTCAGGTAATTTGGCACATACGACTGACTGGTTTTTAATTGGAAGCTACTCGACCTGAATGCGTTCTTGTATGAGTTAATGGCATATTCCCTCCACCGGTCTCACTTACCTAGCCATATCTGTTGACACAGTTCTGATCTGAGGATCCGAGCTAACCCATGCCACTAGGTTAGTCATAATTGTTATGACTAAGCCAAGTCTAGTTTAATGAGACCTGAATCAATTCTCCCTAAGAAAAGATTAAGTCTGAGGTCTTCCACCATTGTAGATGTGTGGGCCCTTCCCGGGGTTGATTGTTCTCGATTGGATATAGTGGCTCAGTTGCACTGAAAAGACGCAACCATGTCTATTAGGCATTGGATGCTATGGGCTGGAGGATGAGTTGGGCTCAATATTTGATACGGTGAGAGACTCAATTAGGAACCCAGTCTATGCAAATGGTGGGTCTGACTTAACTAAGGAGTGGATCAATATTTCGGATACGGTGAGATTCATGAATTAGAGACCAAGTTTGGGTGCACCATGATTAGAGAATCATTGACAAGAGTTGTTCACTCATTGGCTAACCATCACCAATAACTGTAGGTGAGGGTGATGAGTCAGTTAGTGAGACCGCACCACCACTAGAATCATTAATCGTGGAGATTTTGCATCTCTATAGAGGAGTGTAGGGATCCAAGAAATTATATACTGCTAGGTGTCACTGGTGGATTTTGGGAGCAATTAGAATGATTTAGATGATCGATCATTCTAGCTGTTCGAATCAGAAGAGTTCTGATCCATCGAAAGGAGTTTCGATGATGTCGATGATAGAGATCATGACATATCCCATTACCATACAGAACTGAACCTAACTGGGTCACACAAACAAGGGTTTGAATCTGGTGATCATCAATTGAACTGATCTAGTTCAATTGATCTGAATGAGATTCAATTAGGTTCAAGGAAATCGTGCTAGCACTCGATTGAACCTAACGTTCTTCTTTTACTATCATAAATAAGTTGTCCTGACTGAGCCAAAGGAGTTTGTGCTCAATCAGAGGCCTTCATATGGTCTGACTGGAGGTTGTCCAAGTCAGAAAAGGTTGTCTTATTTTGTAAGACATTACCTGCCATTTTTGGTCACCTGCCATTTCTTGTTCTTTGACTTTGGTCAAAAGTCTACCTTTGACTGGTCAAATGTTGACCATTGACACTTTGACTTTTGACCACATGTCATGCACCTATTGGAGAGCTGGTGGGGGCCTGTCCCCCTGCCAGAACCTGGCAAGGAGGAGGGCGCACGCCACCCTTAGGCGTGTGCCCAAGTTGGAGGCGCCTAGGAGTCCTTGTTGGACAAGGACTCCATCTCCTTTTTGGATTCCAATTAGAGTTCTCCTAAGAACCAACTTTGACTGGTCTTAGGCCCTCTAAGGAGGAATCCAGGGGACTCTATTCCCACCAATCAGATTTAGATCTGATTTCACAAAGGGTTGTGATTGGTTGGGAAGAAGAGGAGTTGGATCACAGCTTAGTCTATAAATAAGACCCTGCGCCCAACTCAAAATGAGATTGAATTGAGAATTAAACCCCATGCCCCAAGGCTGCCTCTCCCCTCCTTCCTCCATGCCAAACCACCTTCTCCCTCTCCTCTCCACGTCCAAAAGGAGTTTTGGACCTTGGTTGGTGCGATCCAGATCAAAGAAAGGCGATCAAAAGCTAGAAGGCTGCACTGCTGCAAAGGACGACTGCTGATCTTCAAAAGGAGTTTTGAAGATCCTCCAGATCAGATCCAGATCTAATTTTTGGAGATGTGATAGAGAAGAAGAGGATCTCCAGATCCAACCCTGAGTGGATACCGGTAGAGGCCAGGCACTTGCGTGGCTAGATCCAGAACCTTCCGCTGCATACAGGATCATCAACAGGGTAATAGGATTACCCAAATCAAGGTAAATTAAATTTGATTTAATTTATCTTATTTTATTTTATTTATTAAAATAATAAGAATTCAGATCTAAAATATATCAAGATCTGATTAGATCAAGAGAAAAAATTTTTGAAATATATCTCTTGATCTGATCAGATCTGAACGAACCTGGACCGAAAAATCAGGATTTTCCTTCAACTGGTATCAGAGCCAATGGTTCTAAAAGTATTTAGATCTAATTTTAAATTTATTTTAATTAAAAAATAAGTGATTTTAGATGTCACATGAGATGTGATCAGATCTGAAATCAGAAAAAATTAAAATTAAATGATTTGGATCTAAGATTAGAAAGATATGCATGACTAGTTCTAAAATAGAATAGTTCTATAGAATAGTCTTGCATGTTTTTGATTTAATTCTGATTAAATCATATTTTAGATCTATTTATTTACTATTTTTTGATATTATAAGTGTTATAATAACATCTAAAAAATAGCAAATAAAAATTATTTAATTTTAAATATCATATGAGATATGATTGATGCATGTCTAGACTAGTTGTAGAATAGTTCTACATAATTATCTAGATTAGAATTTATTTTGATTAGATCAATTTAAATCTAATTTTTTAGATTATTATGAGATAATTTAGATCTGAAAATATGCATGATTCGATACATGAGATGTATGCAAAATATGCCATGATTAGATCTAATTTGTATATGAGATATATGATATAGATCTAAAACTATTTTGTAGTATTGCATGTTCCTGATTAAGGCGTTCCTCTTGGCCGTCCGGTCATAAGAATGAAGAAGGGTTTAAAGGCCCTCTCTTCCCATTCGATGGGGTGTTCTTATGATGTGTAGGGGTGCTGCGTGTTCGTCCTTAATCAGAAACCCAAAACTTACTTTCTGCAAAACCCTAGATCCTGAAACCCTAGGATTTATTGTGCATATTTTGTTTATGAACCCTACTTAATTAAGAATTAAGATTATGGAATATTAATTAGGTCTAAAATTGAGAATTTTCAGATCTAAGACATATTCATAATACTGGGTTCGGGCTTGGGTAGCTCAATTAGGTCTAAGCGGTTGATCAAACCGAATCAAGAGTTGGTTAGATGGGATCAACAATGCTTAAATTGACCAGCCTAATAGGATTAAGTCTGGGTCAAGATCGAGTCACGATCAAGCAAGACCTAATTAGGCTCAGAGGTTAGAGTCTGGATTGTAGGCTAACCCAATTGGTTCTGGACTCAACAATTTGGTGTCTAAGGTAAGTTTGGCACATACGACCGACTGGTTTTTAATTGGAAGCTACTCGACCTGAATGCATTCTTGTACGAGTTAATGGCATATTCCTTCCACCGGTCTCACTTACCTGGCCATATCTGTTGACACAGTTCTGATCTGAGGTGGTCAATAATCCGAGCTAACCCATGCCACTAGGTTAGTCATAATTGTTATGACTATGCCAAGTCTAGTTTAATGAGACCTGAATCAATTCTCCCTAAGAAAAGATTAAGTCTGAGGTCTTCCACCATTGTAGATGTGCGGGCCCTTCCCGGGGTTGATTGTTCTCGGCTGGATACAGTGGCTCAGTTGCACCGGGAAAGATGCAACCATGTCTATTAGGCATTGGATGCTATGGGCTGGAGGATGAGTTGGGCTCAATATTTTGGATACGGTGAGAGACTCAATTAGGAACCCAGTCTATGCAAATGGTGGGTCTGACTTAACTAAGGAGTGGATCAATATTTCCGGATACGGTGAGATTCATGAATTAGAGACCAAGTTTGGGTGCACCATGATTAGAGAATCATTGAACAAGAGTTGTTCACTCATTGGCTAACCCATCACCAATAACTGTTAGGTGAGGTGATGAGTCAGTTGGTGAGACCGCACCACCCACTAGAAATCATTAATCATGGAGATTTTTCGCATCTCTACAGAGGGAGTGTAGGGATCCGAGAAAATAGTGGGAGCTAATTTGTTTAAAAATAAAATTCCCTAAATAAATTGGTCAAGTCAAAATTACAGTATCTAACTAGAATCTTTGACTCTCTACAGGAAAATGTCTGCGTCCAACCCATTGGCACGTATCCTGGACACACATAGACTGACTGGACCCAATTATAAAGATTGGCTCAGGAACTACAAAATTAGTTTTGGGTTTCGAGAAGTTAACCCATGTTTTGGACCAGGACCCTCCCACCTTACCAGCCCGTCCATCCTGTTGAACAGAGAGCGTCTCTGGAAAAATGGATAGACGAAGATAATAAGGCCAGATATTACATGTTGGGCTCGATGTCTGATGAGCTCCAGCGCCAACATGAAGATATCGGGACTGCTCGCCAAATGTTGGCTCACCTGCAGGAGATGTTTGGTGAACAGAGTCGCGCAGCCAAATATCAAGTCACGAAATGACTTTTTAAGGCTAAGATGCGTGATGGGCAGTCAGTCCAAGATCACTGTCTGACAATGATCAAGGACATGGAAGAGCTTGAGAAGCTCGGTGTGAAGTTAGACTTGGACCTGCAGAATGATATTATTCTGCAATCCTTGACTGATGCATATGGGCAATTCATCATGAATTACCACATGCATAAACTTCAAAATTCCTTGGCCGAATTAATGAATATGCTGGTTACCGCTGAGCTTTCTATGAAAGGTTCTAAAGGCTCAGTTCTTGCTATGGAACGGACTTCTTCCAAAAGAAAGTCTTATGGAAAGAAAAAGAAGTCTGTGAAAAAGCAAAAGGTGGAAGGATCAAAGAAGAAGAAGGCAGAGCCGAAGAAAAAGGCCGATGTCAAAGGAAAGTGTTTCCATTGCAACAGCGACGGCCATTGGAAGCGGAACTGCCCTACTTACCTGGCCACCCTGAAGAACAAGAAGGAAGGTCCTTCTGGAGGTATGCTCGTTATTGAGTCTAACCTTACGGTTTCTTCTGCATCCAGTTGGGTGCTTGACTCTGGTTCTAGTGCTCATCTGTGCACTTCTATGCAGGGTCTTGAGGATAGCAGGAGGCTGAGGGATGGAGACATGATCCTACGCATCGGTAATGGAGCAAGAGTTGCTGCAGTAGCCGTGGGAACATACCCTCTTCGATTACCATCTGGTTTAGACTTAGTTTTGAAAGACTGTTATTATGTGCCTGCAGCTAGCAGGAATTTGATTTCTGTTTCATGCTTAGCACAAGAAGGTTATGTGATTCACCTTCTTTAAGGACCATTGTAACATTCTTTATGAAAGAAATAAAATTGCAAATGGTTTCCTTATTAATGGTCTTTATCAGCTACATATTGATGTACCTGTTCTAACTATCGAGCAAAACGTGAATGCCAAACGACCTAGGGATAGTCCAAACGACAGATATCTATGGCACCTGAGATTAGGTCATATAGCAGAAGATAGGATCAACAAATTGGAGAAAAATGGGCTATTGAGTCCATTGACTTTCGAGTCATATCCAACTTGTGAATCTTGTCTTCAAGGCAAAATGACTAAACTCCCTTTTGTTGGACATGGGGAGAGGGCCACAGATCTCCTTGCCCTAGTACATACTGATGTGTGCGGCCCATTTGATGTGCCGGCTAGAGGCAATTTTGTCTACTTCATTACCTTTACCGATGATCTGTCTAGGTATGGGTATGTGTATCTTATGAGACACAAGTCTGAAGCTTTTGAAAAGTTCAAAGAATTCAGACATGAAGTAGAAAAACAAACTGGAAAACCCATTAAGGTTCTTCGATCAGATCGAGGAGGTGAATACCTTAGCCGGGAATTCCTAGACTATCTCAAGGAAAATGGCATAGTCTCTCAATGGACTCCACCAGGAACACCTCAACTCAACGGGGTTTCAGAATGGAGAAATCGGACTCTATTGGATATGGTTCGATCCATGATGAGCTTCACAGACCTCCCTGATTTTCTTTGGGGACACTCATTGTTAACTTCAATTTATCTACTGAATAGGGTTCCCTCTAAAACCGTTCCTACCACACCGTATGAGATATGGCACGGTAAGAAACCAAGTCTGAGTCATCTCAGAATTTGGGGTTGTCCGGCTCATGTCAAAAGACAACAAGCGGACAAGTTAGAGTTTAGGTCCTTTAGAGCTCGATTCATAGGATATCCTAAAGAGTCATTAGGATACTATTTCTACATTCCAGAAGACCACAATGTGATTGTGAGTCGACATGCCATCTTTCTTGAAAAATAGTTTATTCAAGATAGCGGCATTGGAAAGCAGATTCAAGCTTGATGAGAAAGTCTCACAAGTAGAACGAGCTAAGGACCAATTGGAACCAAATCAGGTTGAGCCAATAAGAACACTACCTCCTCCACCTCGTAGATCGGAAAGAGTTTTCCGTCCCCCTGAAAGATACTTAGGTATTATTTCAGAGGAGTAGAGGAAAATGTTCCTCGTAGGTAATGGTGCTCATGGTGATGATCCCAAAACCTACAACGAGGCGATATCAGATATCGACTCCGAGAAATGGCTAGAGGCAATGCAGTCAGAAATTGACTCGATGCACTCAAACCAAGTCTGGACCTTGGTAGATCCACCAGAAGGTATAGTACCTATTGGGTGTAAATGGATCTTCAAGAGAAAGATTGGTGCAGATGGGAATGTGGAGACATTCAAGGCTAGACTAGTGGCAAAAGGTTATAGTCAACGCGAAGGCATTGACTATCAGGATACCTTTTCCCCAGTGGCTATGCTAAAATCCATCCGCACATTGCTTGCCGTTGCAGCCTATTTCGATTATGAAATATGGCAAATGGACGTGAAAACGGCATTCTTAAATGGATATCTTGAGGAAGATATCTATATGGAACAGCCGCTAGGTTTCACATCCAGTGATACTGATCACAAGGTTTGCAAGCTGCAAAGGTCCATATATGGACTTAAGCAAGCATCTCGGAGCTGGAACACTCGTTTCAATGATGTGATCAAAAAGTTTGGTTTCATCAAAAATGAAGAGGAACCATGTGTTTTCAAAAGGGTCAGTGGGAGCGCTGTTGTCTTCCTCGTATTGTACGTGGATGACATCCTCCTTATTGGGAATGATATTCCCATGTTGACATCAGTCAAGATGTGGTTGTCCAAGGAATTCTCCATGAAAGACCTAGGTGAAGCATCCTTTATTCTAGGAATTAAGGTCTATAGGGATAGACCGAATAGGATGCTAGGACTTTCACAGAAGATGTACATAGAGGAAAGTACTAAAGAGGTTTAGTATGGAAAACTCTAAGAGGGGATTAATACCCTTCAGACATGGTATTCATCTTTCCAAGAAGATGTGCCCCTAGCACACCTGAGGAAATAGAACGCATGAGCAAGATCCCTTATGCTTCTGCAATAGGGAGCCTCATGTATGCCATGCTATGTACACGACCTGATATAGCCCATGCTGTGAGTGTCACAAGCAGATATCAGTCAAATCCAGGTGAAGAACACTGGACTTCTGTGAAATGTATCCTTAAGTACTTGAGAAGAACTAAGGATATGATGTTGGTCTTTGGTAATGGAGAACTCCAAGTCCAGGGATACACAGACTCGGATTTCATGTCCGATATAGATGATCGAAAGTCGACATCTGGAAGTCTGTTTGTGTGCAATGGTGGAGCTGTCAGCTGGAAGAGTTCCAAGCAAACTGTGATAGCAGATTCCACCATGGAAGCAGAATATATCGCTGCATCAGAGGCTGCGAAGGAAGCATTCTGGTACAAGAAGTTTGCTGCAGAAATTGGAGTAATGCCATCAGATGCCATTCCTCTATACTGCGACAACAATGGCGCCATAGCCCTTGCTAAGGAGCCGAGGTCTCACCAGAAATCCAAGCACATTGAGCGGCGATACCACCTCATCCGCGATTACCTCGAGAAGGGTTACGTCGAGGTCAAGAGAGTCAACTCCACAGATAATGTGGCAGACCCACTTACAAAGCCGTTGGGCCAGCAGAAGATCGAAGCCCACCTTGAGAAGATGGGACTTAGACTTGTAGCCAATTGGCTTTAGGACAAGTGGGAGATTGTTAGATATATGTGCCCTAGAAGCCAGAATTGGCTGACACTTGTAATACACTTCTAGGGGCAAAATTATAATTTTGACTAAAATCAATAAAATGGGTTATTTTCTATCACATATGTGTATTTAGTGTCTGTGATACATCCTTTGAGTTAATGGTAATGATAATTCATATTTTCAAGAGTTGAAAATTTAAGACATGAATAATCATTATTAACTCATAAAATGCTCCCGACCATAGGATCATCACGAGGATGGTGATTGATCCGGAAGGTTGGTGTACAATCGCTTCTCTTTAGTAGATGAGTCTTGAGTCTACGGTGTGGAGACACCGGAGCGAGAGTACAGGTACTCGTTAGAGAACGAGGGCACTGAGCGTGACCACCTCGAGTAGTCATTAGGGAGTCTACCTTCTCGTCAATGACTGACTCGATGCTGCAGTAGTGTGTCTGGTTCTTTGACCTGAGGATGCATCGGCAGTTCACCTTGAGGGTGTTATAGTTTGACTACACCATTACTCGGTCTCCTAGCCATATGGAACCCTGAGGTGTATGTTGGCTATAGCATGTTCATTGTAGGAACTGGATTGCATCAAGATGGAATCTATCTACCTCGGTGGTAGAGGAGCAGCCCTATGATGATCATGAGAATCAAGTCCAGAAATCCATGGCCATGGCAGAGTGAAATAATAGAAAGAGTTTCTATTTAGATTTTCACATTGGACTCGAATCGAATGATTACATCATATGACAGAGACTAGGGTTTGACGAGTTCACCTTAACCCTAATCTGATCGGGGCTCAAGATAGAAGAACTTAATCACACAGGTAGCTGCACCAAGAGGTTCGCATTCAGCTCTGATGGGTTGCCACCATATACTGCTAGGTGTCACTGGTGGATTTTGGGAGCAATTAGAATGATTTAGATGATCGATCATTCTAGCTGTTCGAATCAGAAGAGTTCTGATCCATCGAAAGGAGTTTCGATGATGTCGATGATAGAGATCATGACATATCCCATTACCATACAGAACTGAACCTAACTGGGTCACACAAACAAGGGTTTGAATCTGGTGATCATCAATTGAACTGATCTAGTTCAATTGATCTGAATGAGATTCAATTAGGTTCAAGGAAATCGTGCTAGCACTCGATTGAACCTAACGTTCTTCTTTTACTATCATAAATAAGTTGTCCTGACTGAGCCAAAGGAGTTTGTGCTCAATCAGAGGCCTTCATATGGTCTGACTGGAGGTTGTCCAAGTCAGAAAAGGTTGTCTTATTTTGTAAGACATTACCTGCCATTTTTGGTCACCTGCCATTTCTTGTTCTTTGACTTTGGTCAAAAGTCTACCTTTGACTGGTCAAACGTTGACCATTGACACTTTGACTTTTGACCACATGTCATGCACCTATTGGAGAGCTGGTGGGGGCCTGTCCCCCTGCCAGAACCTGGCAAGGAGAAGGGCGCACGCCACCCTAGGCGTGTGCCCAAGTTGGAGGCGCCTAGGAGTCCTTGTTGGACAAGGACTCCATCTCCTTTTTGGATTCCAATTAGAGTTCTTCTAAGAACCAACTTTGACTGGTCTTAGGCCCTCTAAGGAGGAATCCAGGGGACTCTATTCCCACCAATCAGATTTAGATCTGATTTCACAAAGGGTTGTGATTGGTTGGGAAGAAGAGGAGTTGGATCACAGCTTAGTCTATAAATAAGACCCTGCGCCCAACTCAAAATTGAATTCAATTGAGAATTGAAAACCCCATGCCCCAAGGCTGCCTCTCCCCTCCTTCCTCCATGCCAAAGCTCTTCTCCCTCTCCTCTCCACGTCCAAAAGGAGTTTTGGACCTTGGTTGGTGCGATTCAGATCAAAGAAAGGCGATCAAAAGCAAGAAGGCTGCGCTGCTGCAAAGGACGACTGCTGATCTTCAAAAGGAGTTTTGAAGATCCTCCAGATCAGATCCAGATCTGATTTTTGGAGGTGTGATAGAGAAGAAGAGGATCTCCAGATCCAACCCGAGTGGATACCGGTAGAGGCCAGGCGCTTGCGTGGCTAGATCCAGAACCTTCCGCTGCAAACAGGATCATCAACAGGGTAATAGGATTACCCAAATCAGGTAAATTAAATTTGATTTAATTTATCTTATTTTATTTTATTTATTAAAATAATAAGAATCAGATCTGAAACATATCAAGATCTGATTAGATCAAGAAAAAATTTTTGAAATATATCTCTTGATCTGATCAGATCTGAACGAACCTGGACCGGGAAATCAGGATTTCCCTTCAGAGTGATTATCATAAATCAAATTCTTGCCAATTGATTTTGTCAGAGAGCTTTCTATGAAATATCGAACCATGGTTCGTTGCATCATGTTGCCTGTGATGAGCGATGAGTTCAGTTGTAGGTTTGAGATAGCTCAGCCAAATAAAATGCTCTAAGTGTTGGAGGATTCTTTTGGCACACCCGATGACGTTGAGAGGCACAAGACTAGTTGTGCCATCTTCAACACCAGAATGCGGGATAGAGCCTCTATCACTAATCATGTACTGTACATGATCGAGCTGATAGAGTGCTTGAGCAAACTCGGCTTTCTCTTGCATGAACAACTTGGGAAACATGCAATACTGAACTCACTGCCAAAGTTCTATCTCCCTTTCCTTACTCACTACAGAATGACAAAACCTGAAGTAAACTACCATGGCTTATTGGGATTTCTTCAGAACTTTAAGAAGGATCACTAGCTCCATAAAAAATCGGTGAACTTAATGAGAGGTTCGTCTTCTGGTTCTTGATCCTTTAGGAAAGAGAAGAAGAACAAGAAGAAAAAACAAAGAAGGTGCAAGTTCAAGCTGGGACATCAGTGCAAGGCCAAACCAGAAAAATTAAGTCCGATAGGAGTCAAGCTGAATGCTTCTTTTGCAAGAAGTGGGGGCACTGAAAGAAGAACTATCCTCAGTACATTGCCTCCCTGGATCCAAACAGGTAGAGAAAGAAGCAAGCTGTTGTTGGGCAAGGTATTTATATGATAACTTCTTACAATTTTTCTATTTATGATATTACTAACTAGGTATTGGATATCGATAGCCCTTACCATATTTGCAATTCATTGCAGGTCAGTAGAAGATTTAAGCAAGGTGAGAGATTCCTGAACGTTGGAGATGGAAGATCAGTTCTAGTTCTAGCTTTAAGAATTTTGAAACTTGTATTTGAATCTCATACCATTATTCTTAGTGATTGTCATTTTTGTCCTAGTTTCTTTTTAAATATCATTTATGTAGGCCTTTTGGCCATGAACAATTATAAAATTTTAATAAAGAAATGAGTTTGTAATATCATTGTGAATGGTGTTACTGCTTTCTATGGTAATTGAACAATGGTGTATATATGTTATCACAATCTATTAATATAGTCTATTCTACTGGCAAGCACCCAAGATTAGATAGTGTATCAGATATCTACTTATGGCACTGTAGGCTAGGTCATATAAACAAGAATAGGATAAATAGGTTGACCCAAGGGGCAATCCTCGAAGTTAGTGATTGTGAATCACTTCCAATCTGTGAGTCCTGTCTTCTTGGTAAAATGACCAAATCATCTTTTACTGAAAAAGGTGAGAGAGCCAATGAGCTCTTAGGTCTAGTACATACTGATGTATGTGGACCAATGAGTACAAGTGCCAAAGATGGATATGTCTACTTTATCACTTTCACAGATGATCTATCTAGATATGGATATATCTATCCGATGAAACATAAGTCGGATTCTTTTGAAATTTTCAAACGATTCCGAAGTAAAGTAGAAAAATAAACTAGGAAGAGTATTAAAACTCTTCAGTTTGACCAAAGAGGAGAATACCTTTCTAGTGAGTTTCTCACATATCTAGGAGAGAATGGAATTCTCTTCCAATGGACTCCTCCTGAAATACCACAGCATAATGGTGTGTCTGAAAGAAGAAATTGGACTTTGTTAGACATGGTTCAATCCATGATGGGATTTGCCAGCTTATTGATATCCTTTTGAGGATATACACTCGAGTTGGCTTATTATCTATTAAATAGGATTCCAAGTAAGTCTGTAGTTAAAATCTCATATGAGATATGGACAGGATGTAAGCCAGCACTTTTACACCTTAGGGTTTGGGGGTGCCCGACTTATGTCAAATGATTAATTACAGATAAACTTGGATCTAAGTCTGATAAGTGTACCCAAAAGAGATCAAAGGATACTATTTCTATCATGCTGATGAACAAAAGGTGTTCGTCAGCCTTAGGGCAACCTTTTTGGAAAAGGAGTTTCTTGGTACAAGAACTATTACCTCTAAGATTTAACTTGATGAAGTTCAATAGATAGAAAGTTCGACATATAATGTTGAACCTAAGTTAGATTTGATCAGATCAGATCCAAAGCCTAGTGAACCCACACCATTAAGGCGATCCAGTAGAGTACCGTGCCATCCAAATTGATACTATAGATTCTTGGTCCAGGATGGTGATCCATCGAACTTGATGAGAACGATGAGGATCCGATCACTTATATGGATGTGATGTAGAGATCCAACTCTAAGAAATGGCTAGAAACCATGAGATCCAAAATGGATTCCATGAAGATTAATGATGCATGGACATTAGTTAACCCACCTAAAGCGGTTAATGAAGAGAAAAATCATGTTCTCTTGGGTCAGGTTCATTCAGATCTGATTGGATCAAGAGGGATATTTTAAGAATTTTTCTCTAAGATCCTAATCAGATCTAAGACTCTTCAGATCTGATCTTATTGATCTGATAAAAGAAAAATAAAATAAAATTAAATCTAATTTAATTATACCTTTGTTATGGGTAATCCTATTATCCTATGATGATCCCGATGTTTGCCTGAGGTTCTGGATATAGCCACGCAAGCACCTGACCTCTACCCGTATCCACTTTGGTAGGATCTGGAGATCTTCTTTTTCTCAATCTATCCTCCAAAAATTAGATCTAGATCTGATCTTGAAGGTCTTCAAAATGGCTTTTGAAGATCAGCTGTTGTCTCTTGCAGCAGTGCTATCTTCTTCCTTTTCTATTGTCTTTCTCTTGCTTGGATCGCACCTAACTTGTGCCCAAAGCCTCTTGGGCATGATGAGGAGAGAGAGGACTAGAGGGTGGCATGAAGAAGGAGGGAGAGGGGTTATGTGGTGTGGGCTAAGGTAGAAGCTCTCTCATCTAGGCGCAGATAGGGTTTTTATAGACCCTACTACGTCATGCAGTGCCTCATCATCCCGGCCAATCACGGCCCTTTGTGCAATTAGATCTAAATCTGATTGATGGGATGACATCATCTGATCTAATTAGATTAGAGTTCCTCAAAACTCTACTTAGATGGCGCCAAGACTGGTCAAATAGGACTCCTTGGCGCCATCTAGGTTGATTCCCTGAAGGAACTGGAGTCCCATCTGTATAGGACTCCAAACCTTATCCACATGGGGCACATGCCTCCCTAGGCGTGCACCCCTTATCTATCTACCTTTTAGTAGGAGGACAAGGGTCAAAGTTCTCTCCTATGAGTACATGACACGTGGACAGATATCTAAGTATCAAAGGTCAAGATTTGACCAAAGTCCAAAGACAAGATTTAGTAGGTGATGAAAAATGGCAGGTGTTGTCTCAAATTTATCTCATAAATTAAAACAACCCTTTTCTAATCGGACAAGCTCCAGTCAAACCAAATAAAGGTTTTTGAGTGAGCTTAAACACATTTGGCTCAGTCGAGATAAGCTTTAATGATTGTTAAAGAAGAACATTAGGCTCAAACGTATGCTAGCACGATTTCCTTGAACCTAATTGAATCTTATTCAAATCAATTGAACTGGGTTAATCCAATTAATGATATCCAAATTCAAACCCTTGTTTGTATGATCCAGTTAGATTCAGTTCCGTATGGTAATGGGATATGTCGCGATCTCTATCATCGATATCATCGAAACACCTTCCAATGGATTAGAACTTTTTTGATCCAGACAACTAGTATGATCGATCATCCAAATCATTCTAATTGCTTCCAAAATCTACTAATGACACCTAGCAGCATATGGTGGCAACCCATCAGAACTGAAAGCGAACCTCTCAGTGCAGTTACCTATGTGATTAAGTTCTTCTATTTTGAGCCCCGAATGGATTCGGGTTAAGGTGATCTCGTCAAAACCTGATATCCGTCATATGAATTAATCATTCGATTCAAGTCTAATGTGAAAATCCTAATAAAAACTCTTTCTATTATTTCACTCTGTCTTAGCCATAGGCTTATGGACTCGATTCTCATGATCATCATAGGACTGCTCCTCTTCTACTGAGATAGACAGATCTCCTATTGGTGCAATCCAATTTCTATAATGAACATGTTATAGCCAACATACACCTCAGGATTCCAAATGGCTAGGAGACTGAGTTATGGTGTAGTCAAACTATAACACCCTCAAGATGAACTATCGATGCACCTCAGGTCAAAGAACCAGACACTCCACTGCAGCTTCGAGCTAGTCATCGATGAGAAGGTAGACTTCCTCATGACTACTCAAGGTGGTCACGCTCAGTGCCCTTGTTCTCTAACGAGTATCTATACTCTCACTTCGGTGTCTCTATAGTGTAGACTCAAGACTCATCAATCCTAAAGAAGCGATCGTACACCAACCTTACAGATCAATCACCATCCTCATGATGATCCTACGGTCGGGAGTATTTTATGAGTTAATAATGAAAATTCATATCTTAAATTTTCAACTCTTAAAAATATGAACTATCATTACCATTAGCATAAGGGATGTATCACAGACACTTTCAAATACACACTGTGATAGAAAATAATCTATTTTATTATTTATAGTTAAAATTATAATTTTATCCTTAGAAGTGTATTACAAGTGTCAGCCAATCTGGCTTCTAGGGCACACATATCTAACAAACTTCCACTTGATCTAAAGCCAATTGGCTACAAATCTAAGTCCCATCTTCTTAAGGTGGGCTTTGATTTTCTATTGATCCAATGGCTTTATGAGTGGGTCTGCCGCATTGTTTGCAGAGTTGACTCTCTTGACCTTGATGTAACCTTTCTCAAGGTAATCACGGATGAGGTGATATCACCTCTCAATGTGTTTGGATTTTTGGTGAGACCTCGGCTCCTTAGCAAGGGCTATGGTGCCATTGTTGTCATGGTATAGAGGAATGGCATCCAATGTCATCACTCCGATCTCTATGGCAAATTTTTTATACCAGAATGCCTCCTTCATAGCTTCTAACGTAGTGATGTATTCTGCTTCCATGGTAGAATCTGCTATTACTATCTGCTTAGAACTCTTCCAACTGATAGCACCATCATTACACACAAACAGACTCCCAAATGTTGACTTTCGATCATCTATATCAGACATAAAATCCGAGTCTGTATATCCCTGGACTTGGAGTTCTCCATTACCAAAAACCAACAACATATCCTTAGTTCTTCTCAAGTACTTAAGGATACATTTCATGTGCTATATCAGGTCGTGTACATAACATGGCATACATGAGGCTCCCTATTACTGAAGCATAAGGGATCTTACTCATGTGTTCAACTCCTCTGATGTGTTGGGACACATTTTCTTGGAGAGATGAATACCATGTCTAAAGGGTACCAATCCCCTCTTAGAGTTTTCCATGCTAAACCTCTTTAGCACTTCCTTTATGTACAACTTCTGTGAAAGACCTAGCATCCTATTCGGTCTATCTCTATAGACCTTAATTTCTAGAATGAAGGATGCTTCTCCTAGGTCTTTCATGAAGAATTCTTTAGATAACCATATTTTAACTATGGTTAACATGGAAATATTATTTTCAGTAAGGAGGATATTATCCACATACAGTATGAGGAAGACAATAGCGCTCCCACTGACCTTTTTGAAAATACATGGTTCCTCCTCATTTTTAATGAAACCAAATAATTTGATCACATTATTAAAATGAGTATTTCAGCTCCGAGATGCTTGCTTAAGTCCATATATGGACCTTTGCAGCTTGCATACTTTGTGATCAGCATCACTAGATGTAAAACCTAGCGGCTGTTCCATATATATATCTTCCTCAAGGTATCTATTTAAGAATGCCATTTTTGTGTCCATTTACCATATTCATAATTGAAATAAGCTGCAACAGCAAGCAATGTATGGATGAATTTTAGCATAGCTACTGGCAAAAAGGTTTCCTGATAGTCAATGCCTTCATGCTGACTATACTCTTTTGCTACTAATCTAGCTTTGAATGTCTCTACATTCCCATTTGCACCAATCTTTCTCTTGTGGATCCATTTACACCCAATACGTACTATACCTTTTGGTGGATCTACCAAGATCCAGACTTGATTTGAGTGCATTGAGTCAATTTCTGACTTCATTGCCTCTAACCATTTCTCAGAGTCGATATCTGATATCGTCTCATCATAGATTTTGGGATCACTTTGAACCTCATTACCTACGAGAAATATTTCCTCTACTTCCTCTGAAATAGTATCCAAGTACCTTTCAGGAGGATGAAAAATCCTTTTCGATCTACAAGATGGAGGAGGTAGTGATTGTATTGGCTTAACCTAATTTGATTCCATGGGGTCCTTAGCTTGTTGCTCTTGCCAGACTTTCTCCTTGAGCTTGATCTGCTTTTCAATGCCGCCATCTTGAATAAACTATTTTTCAAGAAAGATGACATGCCAACTCACAATCACATTATGATCTTCTGGAATGTAGAAATAATATCCTAATGACTTTTTAGGATATCCTATGAATCGAGCTCTAAAGGACCTATAGTCTAACTTATCCGCTTGTTGTCTTTTGACATGAGCCAGATAACCCCAAATTTTGAGATGACTCAGATTTGGTTTCTTACCATACCATATCTCATATGGTGTGGTAGGAATGGTTTTAGAGAAAATCCTATTCAGTAAATATATAGCAATTAACAGACTATGTCCCCAAAAAAAATCAGGAAGGTCTGTGAAGCTCATTATGGATCGGACCATATCTAATAGGATCCAGTTCCTCCATTCCAAAACTCCATTAAGTTGAGGTATTTCAGATGGAGTCCATTGAGAGATTATGCCATTTTGTTTGAGATAGTCCAGAAATTCTCAACTAAGGTATTCACCTCCTCGATCTGATCGAAGAATCTTATGGATTTTTTAGTTTGCTTTTCTACTTCATATCTAAATTCTTTGAACTTTTCAAAAGCTTTAGACTTGTGTCTCATAAGATATTTGGCTGCGCGACTCTATTTACCAAACAACTCTTATAGGTGAGCCAATATTTGGTGGACAGTCTTGATATCTTCATGTTGGCACTAAAGCTCATCAGACATCGAGCCCAACATGTAGTATCTAACCTTGTTATCTTCATCCATCCATTTATCAAGAGACGCTCTCTATTTAGCGGACAGACGAGTTGATAAAATGGGGGGATCCTGGTCCAATACATGAGTAAACTTCTCAGGATCCAAAACGATTTTGAAGTTCTAGAGCCAATCCTTATAATTGGGTCTGGTCAGTCTATGGGTGTCCAGGATACGGACTAGTGAATTGGATGCAGATATTTTTCTTTTTTCTGTATAGAGTCAAAGTTTCTAGTTAGATTTTGTAATTAAGATATTTATTTAGGAGTTTAATTTTTAAATAAATTAGCTCCCACTATTTTATCAGATCCCTACACTTTCTTTGTAGAGATGCAAAAATCTCCATGATTACTGATTTTTAGAGGGTGGTGCAGTCCTACTAACTGACTCATCATCTCATCTAACAGTTATTGATGATGGATTAGCCAATGAGTGAACAACTCTTGTCCAATGATTCTCTAATCATGGTGCACCCAAGCTTGGTCTCTAATTCATGAATCTCATCGTGCCCAGAATATTGATCCACTCCTTAGTTAAGTCAGACCCATTATTTGCATAAATTGGATTCCTAATTGGATCTCTCACCGTATCCAAAATATTAAGCCCAATCCATCCTCCAACCCATAGCATCCAATGCCTAATAGACATGGTTGCATCTTTCTGGTGCAACTGAACCACTATGATCAGTCGAGAATAATCAACCCCGGGAAAGACCCGCATATCTATAATGGTGGAAGATCTTAGACTTAATCTTTTCTTAGAAAGATTTGATTTAGATCTCTTTAAACTTGACTTGACATAACCATAACCATTATGACTAACCTAGTGGCATGGGTTAGCTCGGATTATTAGCCATCTTAGATCAGGACTGAGTCAATAAATATGGCCAAATAAGTGAGACCGATGGAAGGATATGCCATTAACTCGACAAGAATGCATTTGAGTCAAGTAGCTCCTAATTAAAAATCAGTCGGTCGTATCTGTCAAATTTACCTTAGACACCAAATTATTGAGCCAGACTCTAACCACTGAGCCTAATTAGGTCTTAACTTGAATGATCACTCATGTGACTCAATCTTGACCCAGACTTAATCCTATTAGGCTGATCAATTTAAGCACTCTTGATCCCATCTAACCAACTCTTGATTCGATTTGATCAACTGCTAGACCTAATTGAGCTACCCAAGCCCGAATCCAATTTTATGAATATATCTTAGATCTAAAAGTTCTCAATTTTAGATCTAATATATTTTATAATCTTAATTCTTAATTAAGTTTAGGGTTCATAAACAAAATATGTATATAAAATTCTAGAGTTTTAGGATCTAGGGTTTTGCAGAAAATAAGTTTTTGATTTCTGATTAAGGATGAATACGCAGCACCCCTACATATCATAAGAACACCCCATCAAATGAGAGGAGAGAGCCTTTAAACCCTACTTTATTCTTATGATCGGATGGCCAAGGGGAATATCTTAATCAAAAATATGATAAATCTACAAAACTAGTTAGATCTACATATATATCACATATATAAAAATTGATCTAACTTTAAAACATGTTTTGCATACATCTCATGTATCATATCATGCATATTTTTAGATCTAAATTATCTCATAAATATCTAAAAAATAAGATTTAAATTTGATCATATCAAATTAAAATTTATTCTAGATAATTTTATAGAACTATTCTACAACTAGTCTAAACATGCATCTATTATATCTCATATGAAAAAATTAAATAAATTTATTTTTTATTTTTTAGATCTAATTATAATATTTATAATATCAAAAAATAATAAATAAATAGATCTAAAAAAATATAATTAATCAAATTAAAATTATGATCATGCTAGACTACATATAGAACAATTCTATTCCTAGTTTAGTCATGCATCTCATACATCTTAGATCTAGATTATTTAATTTTTTTAATTTTTTTAATTTTAGATCTAATCATATCTCATGTAATATCTAAAATCATCTAATTATTAGATCAAAAATAAATTAAAATTAGATCTAATAAATTTTGGAACCTAGCTCTGATACCAGTTGAATGGAAAAATCATATTTTTTTGGGTCAAGTTTGTTCAGATCTGATTGGATCAAGAGGGATATTTCAAAAATTTTTCTTTAAGATCTTAATTAGATCTAAGACTCTTTAGATCTAATAATATTGATCTAATAAAAAAATAAAATAAAAATAAATCTAATTTAATTATATCTTTTGTTATGGGTAATCCTATTACCCTGTGATGATCCCAATATTTTTCTAAGATTCTGGATGTAGCTACGCAAGCGCCTGACCTCTACTGGTATCCACTTAGATAGGATCTAAAGATCTTCTTCTTCTCAATCTATCCTACAAAAATTAGATCTGAATCTGATCTTGAAGGTTTTCAACATGACTTTTGAAGATCAGTCGTTGTTTCTTACAGCAGTGCCGCCTTCTTCCTTTCCTGTCACCTTTCTCTTGCTTGGATAGCACCTAACTTATGCCCAAAGCCTCTTGAGCATGGAGAGGAGAGAGAGGACAAGAGGGTGGCATGGAGAAGGAGGGAGAGGGGCTATATGGCATGGGCTAAGGTAGAAGCTCTCTCATCTAGGTGCAGATAGGATTTTTATAGACCTTGCTGCGCCATGCAGTGCCACATCATCCTAGCCAATCATGGCCCTTTATGCAATCAGATCTAAATTTGATTAGTGGGATGACATCATCTGATCTAATTAGATTAGAGTCCCTCAAAACTTTTCTTAGATAGTGCCAAGACTGGTCAAACAAGACTCCTTGGCGCCATCTAGGTTGATTCCCTGAAGCAACTGGAGTCCCATATGTATGGGACTCCAAACCTTATCCACATGGGGTGCATGCCTCCCTAGTCATGCACCCCTTATCTATCTACCTTTTAGTAGGGGGACAAGGGTTAAAGTTCTCTCCTATGAGTACATGACATATAGACAGATGTCTAAGGGTCAAAGGTCAACATTTGACCAAAGTCCAAAGACAAGATTTAGTAGGTGACGAAAAATGGTAGGTATTGTCTCAAATTTATCTCATAAATTAAGACAATCCTTTTCTGACCTGGACAAGCTTCAGTCAGACCAAATAAAGATTTCTGAGTGAGCCTAAACATATTTGGCTCAGTCGAGACAAGCTTTAATAATTGTTAAAGGAGAACATTAGGCTCAATCGTGTGCTAGAACGATTTCCTTGAACCTAATTGAATCTTATTCAAATCAATTGAACTAGATTAATCCAATTGATGATATCCAGATCCAAACCCTTATTTGTGTGACCCAGTTAGGTTTAGTTTCGTATGGTAATGGAATATGTCATAATCTCTATCATCGATATCATCAAAACACCTTCCGATGGATCAAAACTTTTTTGATTCAGACAACTAGTATGATCGATCATCCAAATCATTTTAATTACTTCCAAAATCCATCAATGACACCTAGCAGCATATGATGGCAACCCATCAAAATTGAAAGTGAATCTCTCGGTGTAGTTACCTATGTGATTAAATTCCTCTATCTTGAGTCCCGATCGGATTAAGGTTAAGGTGATCTCGTCAAAACCTGATATCCGTCATATGAATTAATCATTCAATTCAAGTCCAATGTGAAAACCCTAATAGAAACTCTTTCTATTATTTCACTCTGCCATGGCCATGGGCTTATGGACTCGATTCTCATGATCATCATAGGACTGCTCCTCTTCTACCGAGGTAGATATATCCTCTATTGGTGCAATCCAATTCCTACAATGAACATGCTATAGCCAACATACACCTCAGGATTTCAAATGGCTAGGAGATCGAGTTATGGTGTAGTCAAACTATAACATCCTCAAGGTAAATTATCGATGCACCTTAGGTCAAAGAACCAGACACACCACTGTAGCTTCAAGCCAGTCATCAACGAGAAGGTAGACTTCCTCATGACTGTTCGAGGTGGTCACGCTCAGTACCCTCGTTCTCTAACAAGTACCTGTACTCTCGCTCTGGTATCTCTATACCATAGACTCAAGACTTATCTATCCTAAAGAAGCATTCGTACACCAACCTTCTAGATCAATCATCATCCTCATAATGATCCTACGGTCGGATCCATTTTATGAGTTAATAATAAAAATTCATGTCTTAAATTTTTAACTCTTGAAAATATGAACTATCATTACCATTAACTCAAAGAATGTATCATAGATACTTTCAAATACACACTATGATAGAAAATAATCTATTTTATTATTTATAGTCAAAATTATAATTTTGTCCTTAGCAGTGTATTACAAGTGTCAACCAATCTGGCTTCTAGGGCACACATATCTAACATTAAACCCATTGCGTGTAAATAGATATTCAAAAGAAAAAGAGGTGGAGATGGAAAGGTAGAGACCTATAAAGTCTGTCTGGTTGCCAAAGCATATCGTCAATGTTTTGGTATTGACTATGATGAGACATTCTCTCTAGTGGCAATGCTCAAATCCATTCAGATAATGCTTGCAATAGCTGCCCACCTAGACTATGAGATTTGATAGATGGATGTGAAGACGGCTTTCCTAAATGGAGAGCTAACCAAAGAGGTCTATATGATATAACTTGAGGGGTTCACATCCATAGATGAGTCCAAGGTGTGCAGGCTTCAGAGATCCATTTATGGATTAAAGCAAGCATCTCGAAGTTGGAACATGCATTTTGATAAAGTGATCAAAACATATGGCTTCGTTAAGAACGGAGAAGAACCCTGCATTTATAAATGGGCAAATGGTCCAGTAGTGGTATTTCTTATTTTGTATATGGATGACATTCTCTTAATCGAAAATGACATTCCCGTACTATAAGAAATAAAAGTCTGATTGTCATCACAGTTCTCTATGAAGGGCTTGGGTGAAGCATCCTACATCCTATGGATGAAGATCTATAGAGATAGATCTAAAAGGATGCTTGGTATATCCTAGTCCACGTACATAGAAACTATGCTGAAGAGGTTCAGCATGGAGAATTCCAAAAAGGGCTATCTTTCGATAGGCCAAGAAATTTCTCTCTCTAAGAAGGATTGTCCGACAACTCCTGAAGCGAGAGAGCATATGAGTAGAATTTCATATGCTTTGGTAGTGGGATCTATTATGTATACAATGATATGTACGAGATCAAACATGGCATACTCACTAGGAGTAGTGAGTAGATAACAGTCTGATCCTAGAGAAAATCACTAAAAGGTGGTTAAAACCATCCTTAAGGATTTGAGAAATATTAAGGACCAATGGTTGCCTTATGGTGATTTAGATCTGAAGCTTATGGGGTTTACAGACTCCAACTTTCAATCTGACCATGATGATAGTAAAAGTATGTCAGGATATATCTTTACTCTAAATGGTGGAGTTATCTGCTGAAAAAGTTTCAAGCAGCATACAGTGGCTGACTCTATTTGCGAAGCAGAGTACATGGCTGCATCAGATGCAGCAAAGGAAGCTGTGTGGCTAAGAAAGTTCATCACCAAGCTCGGAGTAGCATCCTCTATTGATGGCTCAGTCCTGCTCTACTATGACAGCACTAGCGCCATAGCTCAAGAAAAAGAATCGAAGGCACACCAGCGAACAAAGCACATTCTGCGTTGCTTCCATTTGGTCTGTGAGATCGTGGATCATGATGACGTCGATCTTCAAAAGATCGACGGAAAGAAGAACCTAGCCGACCTCTTCACTAAAGCCCTGGCAATCAAGGAGTTCGATAATCATAAGTCGAAGATGGGTATTAGATACTATGTCGAGTGGCTTTAGGACAAGTGGGAGTTGTTGAAAATTATGTCCTAAAGTCAATCATCAGCCTATTGATGATTGAGATATTATAATTAATTTATTAATTAATAAAAAATATTTTTATATCTTTTTTCATCATAAATTTACATCTTCTAATGAACTCCATTATTGTGATGAAGTCCTTAAGACTATTTAGTTTCGATAAAGAGAGGATTTATCAATTAGTCCTTAAATTTGTTCACGATCAAATGATAGGCTGTTAATTAGGACGACAGTGTTATCAAGCATAAATTGCTATATGCCATATAGGTTGGTTGTCCTCTTAACCAAAAAGTGTGGAGACACTGGTAGGGCATACATGTGAGATGTATGGGTACATCATCATTGAATATGACCAACTCCAGAGTATTCTGCTATCGAGAATGTCTCTGATAGGATATAGGTATAAGTATCCCTCACCTCAGTAACTTACAAGCAACTCACTATGCTTTGGTACTGGACTAACTAAATTTCTAATTTAGCAACGGAAGGCTTCTGGGCACAGTCAAGTACTTGTGAAGTTGGAGTGTGATCAAGATGGAATTGACCACTCTAAGAGTTGGAGAAGAATGTATCACTGTATTTCAATATAGCAAAATCTAGGTCAGAATAATCCATCAAATAGATTTGATATTTTGAAATACAATATGGACAACCTGATCAGAGTTGATAGTTGAACTCTAAGGTATCCTACGAGAATTATGGTCAAGGGGATGAATTATATGAAAACTATATTCGCATGGGTTCTAAGGATGGTATTCTATACTTTTTGACCTATCCAACCATCGGATATCATTGCTAAATGATCACTTTGATTGGTACAAAAATTTATTTCTATACTATCAATTTAGGTTTGGACCTATGAAGTCATACACATTAGAGTTCACATTCCGATCGGATGGTTGATCAATGATTTAGAATCGTTTTAGGATTAAACAATCAATACGATTGGTGCTTAACCTAGTGCAAGTATTGTAGGAGGATCGATTAGTAATTTGATTGCTAATTAGCTTAATTTGATTAAGCCAAAAAGCTGAGATTAAGTTTAATTAAATATGATTTAATTAGATTTAGTTTGGGTTTGATTGGATCAAGTCTAATTGGCTTATTGGATATATCAAGTGCAAGGAAAAACTAGTCCTAGTCTAACTAGGACTCGGGTCAACCCAATTTTTTAATTTGATTAGAAAATTAAATTAGAACTAAATTTAATTTAATCTAATTTAATTAAGATTTTAAATGGGTTAGGGCCTTATTTAATTGGATTGGTTTACTCTTATTTTTATTTGGTTAAAAGACCTTGTTTGACCAAGTCGAAATAGGAGTCCTAGTGTGACTGGACTTCCTATTCCTTGCACCACCTAATCCTCATGCCCCACCCTTTTCTCTTTGTCTTTTTATGTGAATAATCTCCACACCCAAGGTTTCTCATGCCTCCCTTCTCTCTTCCTTTTTCTCATATGAAAGTTTGTTGGAAGACCAAGTTAAAAGAGGAATTAGTTTTGCTTAAGGATTCTATGAGATAGAATCCTTGTCAACCAAAACTCTTCCCATAAGTGTGCCGACCCATCCTTTCTTATTTTCTCTGATTTTCATGGTAAAAGAGGACTTTTTTGTGTGCCTCCCTTTGCTAGTCCATGGCAGAAAAAAAGGTGGGGGCGCCCAAGAGTTGGGCGCCCCAACAACTTCCCTTATTTGGTCCTTCCTAGTCTAGATTTTTTATCTAACTTAGACTCTATATATCTCTTTATTTAAAATAAATTTTTAACTAAAATTTTTGTGAATTGTAGACATTTGAGAGGCATCTTTGGTGTAGAAAAATTATAGAAAAATTTATCTAGATCATGGAGATATTAAAAACACAAATTAGGATGTCTAGAAATAGAACAAAGAAGAAGAAGAGGGTCTTCTTCTAGGTTTTTGTTCTAGATCTCTTCCTCCCTTTTTGTGAGCTTTTGAGAGGTGCCTCAGCATCACAAATCTTTCTCTTTTCTTTTAATATTTTTGAGTATCCAAGTTTTGAAGAAGAAAGCATCGGATCAACCGTCGAAGAGAGATTAGCACAGTGCTAGCATACTATGCTGATTTCCTGCATCAGGATCTCTGATCATGTTCATGGGCTCATGTGGATGACTCCTAGAAGCTGAATGCATGTGTGGCTTAGCCTTTATCCTCAAGCCTGGATCAGCAAGTTAGAATATCTAACTTGCTCAGGTAATAGACCGATCTATTAAGTTCATACCAGCATTTGATGTAATGTAGATCTAGGTTGATTTGATCGATCTTTTCTTTCTTATTTGATTTTAATTTTTAATTTAAATATCATACCTTGATCATGTAATAGATCTAAGATCTAGAAAATTATATATTTATTTAAATAAATATTTAATTTATTTAAATTTTTTACTGCATGATCTTGAAAAAATTTCAAGATCAACCCGTGAAACCCTAGATCTGGTTTCTTCACTTATAACTCATCAAAAGTAAAATCTAAGGAATTTTCAGCATTTACCTCCTCATGATGTACCATCAGGCAAAGATTGGCTTCTTCTTGTGATTCTTTCTCGGAGCTAGAGTCCTCACTATCACTCCAAGTGGCCATCATCACCCTCTTCTTGAGCTTTTTGGATGATTTCTTAAGAAGGGGGCAATCCATCCTAAAGTAGCCGAGTTTCTTGCACTCGAAGCAAATTGGTAGCTCCTTCTATTTTTTCTTACTTACTTGGTTCACCTTTGAAGGTCTTCTTCTTGAATCCTTGCTTCTTCTTTCTCATAAACCTCTTAAACTTTCTTGCAATCATGGCCAAGTCTTCTTCTTCCTCCTCTTCATCGGATTCCTCACTCTCATCATCCTTGGAAGTAGTTGTCTTGAGAGCTATAGTCTTTCTCTTCTTGATTTTCTCCTCCATATTTTGCCTCATATTCAATTTATGAGTCATTAAGGACCCAAGAAGCTCTTTCAATGGTAGCTTGTTTAGATCTTTAGCTTCTTGGATGGCGGTGACCTTTGCTTCCTAAGCTTTCAAAAGTGATCTAAGAATTTTATGAACAAGCTCACTGTTAGTGTAAGATTTATCCAAGCTTTTCAAACCATTGATAATATCAATAAATCTAGTAAATATTTTAGAAATAGACTCATTTGACTCCATCTTAAATAATTCATATCAATGGACAAGCATATTTATTTTAGACTTCTTTACTTAATTGGTACCCTCATGGGTTACCTATAGCTTATCCTAAATCTCCTTAGCCAAAGTACAAGTAAAAATTCTATTGAATTTATTAGGGTCTAATGCACAATATAGGACATTCAGGGCCTTAGCATTTAATTCTATCATTTTCATATCATGCTCATCCCAATTCTCTTTTGATTTAAGAACATCATTATCCTCTATTTTGATTATGGAAGTGTGTGGGCCTTTGATTATCACTCTCCAAAGTTAATAATCAAGTGTTTAAATGTAAATGTGCATGCATGCTTTCTAATAAGTGTAATTTATTCCATTGAACAAGGATGGATGGTTGGTCAATTGCCCTTCGATGGGAGATGCACTCATATAGGTTGCTATTTGATCTTAACTCTTGATTATTAAATTAAATGAAGTGAGTACCAAGCTCTGATACCACTTGTTGCTCAGCAGATAACCCAAGAGGGGGAGTGAATTAGATTTTTCAAAACTTAAAATAAGTAAGGTGCTGTTTTCAAAAACAAGTGATGAGATGGTGTATGCTTTAGTTTTAAGTATGCAGAAATATAAATGCAATGGAATGAAGTAAACAAGAAAATCATAAATACTAAATAATTTATAGTGGTTCGGTGTTCCTTGCACCTACGTCCACTCCCCAAGATCCACTTGAGAATTTCACTATAATCTCTCTAAGATTACAGTCGGATAGTTTTTCAAGGCTCACTATCTAAAATCTAGTTAATTTTTACACCGACTCACCAACCACAACCAACCCCTAAGCCAATCCTTAGCTTACAATCCAATTTTCAGACTTGGATAAGCCTTTCCCTTAGCTTAAAAATCCTATTGAAGCTAAGTTACAAGAAAGAGGAAAGTTGAACAACAAAAATGAACAAAAAGCTCCTTTGATGAGCAAATAAGTCGATGAAGCTTTTTGGAGTCTTCTTGGAGGAAGGATTTTGAACTATTTGAGCTTGTTTTCTTATAGAATGGAATTACTTGATTTGATGTTTCTTGTAGTTGGGAGTGGAATGCTCTCTTTTTAGGGCTCTTTTTACTCTTTCTCTTAACTTTTTGATTCCTTACAATGATTGAATGGTTATGTCACTTTCTCCAGGTATTTTGTAGGTGATTTTCTATGTTTGAAAGGCTGGAAAATCCTATTTGACCATTGAAGAAGCAAAAATGATCGTTTGAATCTAATCTGCATAGTTCTGGATAGTCTACAGAAACTAGCCATTGGAGCTCGAGTTGAACCTCGAGTCGACTCGAGCATCAGCTCGAGGCCATTTGCTCCACTCGATCCTTAGCTCAAGAGTTTCTGTATGAAGATCAATCTTTCTGTATTTTACTGAGACTTTAACTCATGGATCTCAAGTCGACTTGAGCCTTTGCTCGAGACTATGCCAAACTTTGCTTCAAAACTATCATCTTCTATATTGCTTCTGAGACTTTGACTCGAGAACCTCAAGTCGACTCGAGTCTCTGCTCGAGACCTTATCCTAAAATCATCATTCTCTAGATTTTCACTGAAACTTCGACTAGAGAACCTTGAGTCGACTCGAGCCTCCACTCGAGACTATTCCTTCTGAAACTTCTGCATGCCAGTTTGCGTATCAGCTCGAGCTGAACAATGAGTCAAACCATGAGTCGACTCGTAGGCTTCTTAAGCTAAAAAATTTTAGTTTCTTCAAAAAAAATTTTCTTTAATTCTAGTTTGGGGATATTCTTTACAAAACTTGTTTCACCTGTGATTTATACTTCAAAAGCCTCCAAATTTTCTCTATCAATTTTCAATTGCATTTATATGGAAGTTTTATATGGTACTTTAAAATGCATCCTAAAACATGATCTCAACAACTTCATTAGTTCAAATATATACTCAAATATTTTGTTACTCATCAAAATCAATCCTTGGGGTCAACAATAGGGCTTATTTTAGTCCATATAAAGCTTTATGTAATTTAAACACATGATTTGAAAATGTATGATTTACAAATTCAGATGATTGTAGGTGGTGTAGTGCTCCCAAGCCTTGGAAGGCTACGGACGGAGCCAGGATGAGGGCTCCAGTGAAGCTAAGATAGGTGTGGTCCTAGAGCTAGGATAGGAGTTATCCTAAGGTGGAGGTGGTATGTAACTCTCCACAAGCTTGAGATTCGGGTATTAAGGGCCTCAAGGGGCTTGGTTGGTGCTTTGGAGACCTGGCATTCAAGGTGGAGTAAGAAATCAAAGTCGAAAAATCAAGACTGCAGAAAGAAGATTTTCTACAGATTAGCCAGCTTAGTCCAAAATTGGATCAGCTAAGTCTCAGAGCACAGGCAAAATAGAAATATCTATCGAGTTTCGGGACTGCAGGCACGGCACAGAATTGGGCCAGCTCAGTTTCAGACTGAGCCGACCCAGTAGAACATAGTCGGCTTAGTGCTGAGACTGAGCCACTTAGTTCACGGGCAGAGTTACGCGAGGGTCTGTTTTGGACTAGGATCTAGGTTGATCCTAGGGGTCTTAAGGCTTGGTTTGAGAGGTTTTAAGGAGGCTAATTCATGTATTGGGTTAGCCTAAGAAAGTTTTTAAGCTGGGGTTTATTAGGATTCATATGGAAAGTCTAGGGTATATAAATCAGGACATTATAACTTTTACAATAGAAGTGAAATAATTGAGCTTTTCTCCCTAACTCTCTTCTCTCTTTTCTCTAGTTCCAACACCGAAACTCTAGCTTCTCTCATCTTTTTTAGATCTTCTTCAGTTTGCTGGATTAACATCTAAGTTCATGTAAGAGATCAGATCTATGGCTGTGGCTCCAAGCAACCGTAGGAACAATAATTAGTATCAGAATCTGGTTGAGCGTGAAGGAGGAAGAAGATCAGTTTTCAGTAGAGATCAACAGCGAGATTCAAATCTAAAGGCTTTCTCCAAGCTTTATGAGAAAGAAAGAGATCACAGGGCTGCTGTCCACCATTTCTAGTCAAGGTATTTTTCAAATCTATCTATTTGCTGTTATTTGATTCGAATTGATCATGAAAAATAGCAAGTTGAAGGTAGGATTAGAGAAGTTTGATGGAAAGAAAAGTTTCATGATGTGGATGGTAAGAATGAAGGATCTGCTTGTTCAGATGAGGTTGGATTCGATCTTGGAAGATAGATCGAAGGAGATCATAGATAAAGAGTGGATGTCCTTGGAGAAAAGAGCATATACCACGATTAGAGCTTGTTTGGTGGATGAGATTTTGTATGGCGTGTTGGAGGAGAGAACATCCAAGGGATTATAATTGAGGTTGCAATAGTTGTACATGAGGAAGAACATGTGCAACAAGTTGATGCTGAAGAAGTAACTATATAGCCTTCGGATGTAGAAGGGTGAGGATGTTGCAGGGCATATTCAGCAGTTCAATCGGATGAGCATAAACTTGCTTAATATATGAATGGATTTAGAAGAGGAGGATAAGAGTCTATTATTGCTGTGTTCGCTATCTGGAAGCTTCGATCCGTTGGTGATAACTTTGCTATATAGTAAGAGGACACTAGTATACGAGGAGATCATATCAGTGCTCAGGTCCAACGAGCAACGAAAATGGATGACGAAGAGGAAGGTCTTTCAGGAGAGTCTTGTGGTTTCAGAGAAGCACAGGAAAGGAAAGAAGAAGGACGAACAAAGGAGTAGGAATGGATTCAAGAGATGCTTCAAGTGTGGAGAAGCAGGACACTTTAAGTGGGAGTGTCTGCTTTGGAAGAAGTGCAAGGAAGGAGAAAGCTCGGATTCCATCAGTACAATCATTGAAAGTGAAGATTCGAATAAAATCTTGGTGGTCTCGAAGGAGCCCATAGGGTGCGGTGTATTTGAGATGGTTTGGATAGGTCTGCGGAGTGCAGAGGGTCTGAAGGGGTAGCGATGGTGTTTGAAGTACAGTGGCAGGCCCAGCAGTGCAGCGTTGGATGGTTGGCCTCGAAAAACTCAGAGACAAAGTTCGCTTCTATGGTATCAGGGAGACTTCAGCTCTAGGTGGAGCACCAGACAGAGGTGGCTTCACGGGTGGAGAAAGCTGTGACATAGGTTTAGAGCAGGGGTGCAGAGGGAGGACTAGTATTCCAGCACCAGTGCTAGGGTTGTACATAACCAGATGGAGAGGATTGTGTAGGAAGATAGGCATGGCTCTGAGGGGACAATGTCAAGTGGAGCATCAGGATATGCAGCGAGTGTCGGTAAAGAAATGTTGCATGATCTCCAGGAAAGTTCAGGACAAGTAATGTAGTTGCCAAGTAGAAGGATATCTACAACTCTAAAGGTGGTGCAGAGAAACAAGCCAAGGACTTCAGCGATGGAGACGGCCATCCCGAAGGCCTCAAAAAGAGCTCAGTAGTTGAAGAAGAATGATAGTGGCAAGGTGAGCATGAGGGGCTATCAGGACATGCAGGGATAGCAGGATCGTGCAGGAAGATGTTACCAGGTGTGCCAAGGCTTTGGTGCACCAAGGTGGAGATTGTAGGTGGTGTGGTGCTCCTAAGCCATGGGAGGCCACGGACGGAGATAGGATGAGGGCTCTGAAGAGGCTAGGATAGGTGTGGTCTTAAGGTTAGGACAGGAGTTATCCTAGGGTGGAGGCAGCATGTAGCTCTCCACGGGCTTGAGGTTTGAGTATTGAGGTCCTCAAAGGGCTTGGTTGATGCTTTAAAGACTTGGGATTCAAGGTGGAGTAAGAAATCAAAGTCAGAGAATCAAGACTGCATAAAGAAGATTTTCTATAGGTTAGCCAGCTCAATCCAAAACTAGGTTTCCTAAATCTCATAGCAGAGGCAAAATAGAAATATCGAGTTTCAGGACTGTAGGCATGGCATAGAACTAGGTCCGCTTAGTTTTAGACTGAGCCAACCCAGTGGAACTTAGCCAGCTCAGTGCTGAGACTGAGCCGGCTCAGAGCACGGGCAAAGTTACACGAGGGTCTATTTTGGGCTAGGGTCTAGGTTGATCCTAGGGGTCTTAAGGCCTGGTTTGAGAGGTCTTAAGGGGGCTAATTCATGTATTGGATTAGCCTAAGAAAGTTTTTAAGTTAGGATTTATTAGGATTCATATGGAAACTCTAGGATATATAAATCAGAACATTGTAACTTTTATAATAGAAGTGAATACAATTGAGCTTTCTCCCTAACTCTCTTCTCTCTTCTCTCTGGTTCCAACTCCAAAATCCTAGCTTCTCTCATCTTTCTTAGATCTTCTTCAGTTTGTTGGATTAACACCCAGGTTCATGCAAGAGATCAGATCTACGGCTATGGCTCCGAGCAGCCGTAGGAACAACATAAAGCTTTATGTAATTTAAACACATGATTTGAAAATGTATGATTTTCAAATCCAGGTGGTTGTTCAACATACACTTCCTCGACTATATAACCATTAAGAAATGCACTCTTTACATCTATTTGATATAATTTAAAATTCATGAAACATACAAATACAAGTAATAGTCTAATTGCTTCTAATCTAGCTACTGAGGCAAAGATTTCATCAGAATCAATACCTTCTTCCTGATTGTATTCTTTTGCTACTAATTTAGCTTTATTTCTTATGATAGTACCATGTTCATCTAATTTATTTCTATATATTCATTTAGTTTTAATTATTGGATAGTCATTTGGTCTATCAACTAAGGTCCAAACCTTATTTCTTTTAAATTGATTTAATTCTTCTTGCATGCCATCTATTGGTGCAAAATCTGGTTGATGCTAGATTCAAGGCTAGAGTCAGAGAAGATGAGACTGCTGTCGGTGACCTGCAAAATAAGTCTCATTCGGAGTTGGAGGTAGTGACTCCAGCAAAATCCTCCAACGATTAAGTCAGCTCTTTCGACCAACATAAATGGAGTGTTCAGAAAAGAAAGTAGCAGAGTATCGAGAGGAAGAAGAGGGCCCAGGAAAAATATATCTGAAGGATCTCTTTTATAGATGGAGCTTGTAACAAACTAATGGTGACAGCCATAACTACCGAATAGTAGGCCGTTCGGGATCACGTAGAGTTTGTTATGGAGACTAGTGTTTGTTATCATGACATGCCAGTCCGTTGGGATTTAATAGTTAAAGTTTGGAGGATGTAGGTGCTGGCGGCGAAGAGCTTCAAGTTTCATCAATTTTGGAGGAGTTCAGACTCCTTCAAGATCGTCTATGCATAAGTGGATTCATGCTGTGCAGATTGCTAGATCCACATAGGCGTGGAGACCCTTCCAGGCGACTGCATGGAGTTCGACTAGAAGGGGTTCGGAAGACTCACGATCGGGGAAGGTTGGTTGGAGGAATGTCGAAAAGAGCTTGCCTGAGATGGAGAAGTTTGGTTGAAGAAGAAGTTCGAAAGACTCGTGATCGGGGAAGGTCGGCTGGAGGAATGTCGAAAAAGCCTGCCTAGGATGAAGAAGTCTGGCTAAAGGAGAAGTTTAGAAGACTCGTGATCGGGGAAGGTCGGCTGGAGGAATGTCAAAAGGAGCCTACCTTGAATTGAGAAGTCTAGCTGAAGGAGAAGCTCGGAAGACTCACGATCGGAGAAGGTCGGCTAGAGGAATATCAAAAGGAGCCTGCCTGAGATGGAGAAGTTCGACTGAAGGAATTCAGCTGATGGAGAAGTTGCGGTTGAAGCTCTTCTATGATTACAAGCTATATTTGCCTGAGCATCAGGCCAAACTTCGGCGGGAGCAGAGTTTACCCCTAACAATAGTCTCCCTACTCCTGAGTTTGAAATTCAGAGTAAAAAGGTGACTATCGAAGTTATTTCCTGGGTTTCATGCTCATTGGTTAAGGCATTTTATCATTTTTCACACTAGCACCAAAGTTCCTTTAATGCAACTCGACTTGAAGAGATGGATTTTCGAAATTTTTGTTGAAGCGCTGCTCAAGACACGATGCCATAAAGGCACTACCTATCGTCATTATTCTATCATGATGATTGGGACATGCATCGCATGAAGAACGGTCGAGGGAGATCTACAATCATGATAGTTTTGGGCCTCTCCTTGCTATTTAAATCTTCCTTTCCTTTCTGGTTCTCACCTTCCTTCTATCCGAGAGTTCTGGTTTCTTCCTCCTCTAGTTCTCGTCTTCCTTTCTAGTTACAGGCGTTCTCCCACTTGGTCTTCATCGTGCTTATTATCTCTTTGCCCTTCTCGATCAACCTAGGTTAGTTTCGCCATCCTTCTTTTTTATTACTCCCGCATTCTTTGCTTCTCATTCTTTCAGTTTTCTTTAAGAAGTTTCTGCATCTTATTTTTCTTGATTTTTGAGGATTTTTCTTGAGTTTAGTTTGATCTAGATGTCCACCGAGACTTCTCAATCTGCTGGTTCTTGGAGTTCGTCTGGTCCAACCTTCCTAGACCCCATCCTCATAGCAAAGGTTGGTCCTGAAAGTATGTCTCATCAACCCTTCGCACCAGATACCATTCCTTGTACCTTGACCCCAAACGACCTTTCCTTAATTAAGATTCAGTATGGGATCCCTATGGAGTATGACCTTGAACTTCCCAAATTGGGTGACCGTGTGAGTTCCCCTTCGGCCAACTGATTTTGTTTATATTTAGAAGCTCTGCATGCCAAACTTCGACTTCCACTCCCTCCTTTCGTGGTTGCTCTTTTTTACTTTTTGAATATTTTTCTTGCCTCCGTAGCACCAAATTCCTTTAGGTTCATGATAGGATTCCTTTCTCTTTGCCATCTAGCCGAGGTCCATCTGATCGTCTCACTCTTTAGGAATTTCTACACCTTCAAATATCATCCTTCTGCAAAGGGCTAGTGGTACTTCTCACCCTAGTTCGGCAAGAAGGGGTTATTGAAAGGTACCCCTTCTTCCATCACAACTAGAAGGAAAAGTATTTTTTTGTGCACTATCCAACCTTTCTATTAGATCTTTTTCCTTAGGGTCACATTAGGGAGTCGGTTCGTTGAGCTCCTAGCTTAGATAGAGCCGATCTTGATTCCTCTAACAAACTTAAAACATATTGAGCTTCTCTTCTTCCTAACCTTCTGAAAGAACAGACCTTGTTCAACCTAGGTTTTAGTCTCCTTGATCCTGCTGGTATATTTTTCTATTTTTTTAATTCTTCATGCGGTTTCACATATATGTACTGTCACTGATCGTGATTCCTTTTCTATTGTAGAAATGAATACTGAAGCTGCTGAAATGCTCACCAAGGGGCTTTACACCCAGAAGAAGAAAGGAAAAGCATCAGGTGGTAGCTCGAAGAGGACGAAGGTTGGCGCTCCAAGCTCCGCAGCCCCTACTACCATTGCCTCTGCTTTCGAGGTTGCCGCCAGTGCTAAGATTGCCCCAACTACTAAGGTCGGCACCGTTGGTGTGGGTTTCATGCCTCCTGCATCCTCGGGCCCTTCCAGTAGAAATCAAGCTCTGGAGCTTCTTGCTATGGGAGAGATGGGGGAAGAAAAAAAGAAAAAGAAAGCTGTCACAAAGACACTCCGCAAGGCTCATCCTGGGGAGCCAAGCAATGACCACGGTGAATTAGGAGAAGACCCTTTCGATGACCCGAGGATCGTTTTGAATTTAATTAACAAATTTGTCATGCTAGAGGTGGTGGACCGCATGGCCGACCTTGACCTTCGATAGCTCATTTGGGGTTCTCTTGGGACCATCCTCAAGGTGACCACTCCACTGCTCAACTTTTTCTCTCCTCTTTTGCTCTTTTCTTCTCTTCTTCTTTTTTTAACATCAATCGTCTGTTGCAGTCGGATCACCAAATGCTCACCCTTATCAAGAGGGTACGTCGCCAAGAGGTGAAAGCATGGAAGGTCCAGGAGGATCTTCGAACCGAGGTCGATCGTCTTCAAGAAAAGGCCACCGAGGCTAAAGGCCTTGCAGAGGAGAAGGTGGTAGAAATTGGGATTCTTCAGAGCATACTTCAGAAAGAGAAGTTCATCTTAGCTGGACTTAAGGCTGCACTGGCCTTGGAGGAGGAGAGGAAGAAGAAAGCTTAGATTAAAGTCACCGAACTGAAAGTTGGAATGGTGAAGTTGATCTTGGAGGCGATGACACGAGTTGTGGAAGAGTTCAAGGCCTCTTCCAAAATGAGGAATCTGAACATCAAATTTGGCCAGCAGGCGTTCATTAAGGGCTTCGAGCTCTATGAAGGTAGGATGGCCTAGAGGTTCTCGGAGCTCGACCTCAAATTTCTGAAGGAGGAGGAGAACGACGTAGAAGCGGGACCGTCCGATGCTGTAGTCAATCCTTCCTCCATTGAGCATGCTTCTGGTCTATCCAAACCTACCATGGAGGTGCCTGAGCCAATTCAGAAACTTGAGGCAGTCGAGAGCACTCCGACTTTGTCTGTCATCGTCCCTTCCGAGGTTGAAATCCTCGAGTAGTTGTAAATTTTTCTTCTTCTTCTTCTTTTGCTTTGTACTCAAAATTTTTGATTAAATGAAAGTGAATTTCTTTTTTGTCTATACCTTTGAGCATTTTTCATACTTCGAATGCAGTCTCCAATCAACGCTGATCCACTACCTCAGGGAGTTTCCCAGAAACCTTTAATAAAAAGCTTGAGAAAGAAAGTCCATCATCTGAAGAAGAAGTTGAAGAAAATGAAGGACGACCTTCAAGCTTCATGAAAGAATACTTAGGAGGCGACCAAAGATGTCACTCGCCTCCAAAACTTGCACATGAAGAACTCTATGAGTTTTAGCATTTGAAAGGGAAGCTTCGAGAGGGAGCTGGCTAAACTCCGAAAGAACGTAAGTGACAAATCCTGAGCACTAATGGCGAAGATCGACTCCCTCAAGACTCAACTCAAGGCGGCGAAGGAGAAGATTCAACTTCTAAAGGAGAGCTCACCATGGTCCTCTGACAAGGTGCGATTCGAGTGGGACTAGTCGACAAGGTTCTCCACACTTCAAAAGCAGCTGCATGATGCTGAGCTCACATATGAGACTTATCGATTAGGCTGGAGTGATCGGATATCTAAGCTAGAACAAAAGCTTCATGCCTTCAATGATGAAGTAGCATGGCTCCAGCGGTGACTTAATGATGGCTTTCAAGCTGGTACAAGCAGGAAGGCCAAGGAGATCGCCTCCTTAAAGAGGACCATTGGTGAACTCTTGGAGTCAATTGGTGTGGAAGAGGATAAGGTGCAGCAGCTGAAGCTCGAGCTAATTTGTGAGTGTCATGCTACCAAGGATGCAGAGACCGAGTTTGAGGTCTTGAGGAGAAGGCTGCGAGAGTCAGAGGAGAACTACCACCGAGTCGATAGGATGTTCCACGATAACATGATGAGGCAAAGAGAGCTCGAGGAGGAGGTGGATCGTCTAAAGGAATCTTTGGTAATGGCCACCAGTTCGAAGTCTGAGTCCAGCCGTTCTTATGATTTCGACGATCTTTCTCTTTCTTTCTCTTTTTTTTAGTATAATCGATCTTGTCAACCTATGTTTTACTTGTAATGAACTTATTTTTATAATGAAATGATATCTTTTTTGTTATTTTTGTTTCGCATGAATTCGAAGCTTGCTCGTGATTTTACCTTCTTCACTTTGTTTTTCTTTGCATTGTCTTCTAATGAGATGCTTGTTATGGATGCCGAGCTAGGGTCTCTTTTGTGAACTAAGATAGGATTTCACTTTTCGTATTTGACATAGTCAGGTAGTCATAGAAAGAACACGTGTAAGGGTTGCCGACAGGGCTTCTCCTTTCCTCTCATCTTTGGTCAATGAGGTCCTGGCTTTTGCTCACGTTAGGATTTTCCTTCTATTCCTAACATGGCTTGCGGGGGAACATTAGAGTCATTGAAGGGGCCTCTCTCCGCATCCTAACTTAAGTAACCGAGGTCTTCACTTTAGCTTAATGTTAGGATGAGATTCCCCTTCTATTCCTAACAAGATTATAGGGGTACAAAATATCCGTTGAAAGGATCTATCCGCACATCCTGACTTAAGTAACCAAGGACTTTGTTTTAACTCAATATTAGGATGAGGTTTCCCTCCTATTCCTAGCAGGACTACAGGGACATAACCGAGGTCTTCGCTTTAGCTCAATGTTAGGACAAGGTTCCCCTCATATTTCTAACAGAGCTATAGGAGTACAAAAGGGCCATTGAAAGGGCCTCTCCCTACATCCCGACTTAAGTAACCGAGATCTTCGCTTTAGCTCAATATTAGGATGAGGTGCTCCTCCTGTTCCTAACAGGACTATAGGAGCACAAAAGGGTCATTGAAAGGGCCTCTGCCTGCATCCCAGCTTAAGTAACCAAGGTCATCGCTTTAGCTCAATGTTAGGATGAGATTCTCCTCCTATTTCTAATAGGACTATAGGGACACAAAAGAGCCATTGAAAGGGCCTCTTCTCGCATCCCGACTTAAGTTACCGAGGTCTTCGCTTTAGCTTAATGTTAGGATGAGGTTTTCCTCCTATTTCTAACAGGACTATAGGAGCATAAAAGGGCTGTTGAAAGAGCCTCTCCCCACATCCTGACTTAACTAATTGAGGTCTTTGCTTTAGCTCAATATTAGGATGAGGTTCTCCTCCTATTCCTAATAGGACTAACTTCGTCTAATGACAAGATTCGAAAGGCTATTTTTTATCATCATAATTTTACACCAAGATCGAAGATATTAAAATAAGTAGATTTTATTGAAATGAGATTATTGATAGTACATGTGCAAGTTCTCCAAGCTCCATGGGCATGGAAGATTGGTGCCTCCGAGCTCCTTCAAGTAGTAAGTTCCAGGCCGGACGACCTCTTTGACTTCATAAGGACCTTCCCAATTTAGAGTGAGCTTTCCTTGATTTTAAGGTTGTGAAATGGCTGCCCATCGAAGTACCAAGTCCCCCACTTTGAATATTTTGCCTTTGACTATGGAGTTATAGTAGCGGGCCACTCTTCGTCTATAAGCAGTCATCTAAACTTGGGCTTCTTCTCACTTTTCCTCCAGTAGATCGAGGTTTGCTCTGAGGTCCTACGAATTGCATTACTCGCTAAAGGCTATAACCCATGTCGACGGCAGCTTGAGCTCTATCGGGATGACTGCTTTCGTTCTAAAAGTCAGAGCGAATGGTGTTTCTTCAGTTGGTAGCTTCTGGATAGTTCGGTATGTCCATAGAACATGGTAAAGCTCATCCACCCAAGTCCCCCTTGCTCTTTCAAGCCTTGCCTTGATGCCTTGCAATAAGATTCTACTTGTCATTTCTGCTTCACCGTTCGCTTGTGGGTGAGCTATTGACATGAAGTTATGGAAGATGTTCAAACCTTCATAGAACTCAGCAAACTTCTTTCCAGCAAATTATCGCCCATTGTCTATAATAAGAGTTTAAGGCAGGCCAAATCTACAAACAATCAACTTTCAGACAAAGTCTTACACTTTGACTTCAGTAATCTTTGCCAGGGGTTCGATCTCGACCCATTTAGTGAAGTAGTCGATCGCAACTAAGAGAAACTTCCATTATCCAGGTATCATCAAAAAGGGGCCAAGTATATCCATTTCTCATTGTGCAAATGTCCAAGGGATGCTTAGTGGGGTAAGCTCAGAGGTCGGCTGTCTTTGTGTACTTGCATTTCTTTGACAGTGATCACACTTTCTAACATATTCAATGCAATCATTGTGCATAGTCGGCCAATAATAATCTTGCCAAAGCAGCTTGTGTAATATGAAGGAAAATCCTGATTTTTTGGTCCAGATTCGTTCATATCTGATCAGATCAAGAGATATATTTCAAAATTTTTTCTCTTTGATCTATATCAGATTTGGAATATTTTAGATCTAATTCTTATTATTTTAATAAATAAAATAAAATAAGGATAAATTAAATCAAATTTAATTTACCTGATTTGGATAATCCTATTATCCTGTTGATGATCCTGTATGCAGCGAAAGGTTCTGGATCTGGCCACGCAAGCGCCTGGCCTCTACTAGTATCCACTCAAGCTGGATCTGGAGATCCTCTTCTTCTCTATCACGCCTCCAAAAATTAGATCTGGATCTGATCTGGAGGATCTTCAAAACTCCTTTTGAAGATCAGCAGTCGTCCTTTGCAGCAGCACAGCCTTCTTGCTTTAGATCTCCTTTCTTTGATCTGGATCGCACCAACCAAAATCCAAAACTCCTTTTGGACGTGGAGAGGAGAGGGAGAAGGTGGTTTGGCATGGAGGAAGAGGGGAGAGGCAGCCTTGGGGCATGGGAATTGTGATTTCTCAATCATATCAATTTCAATCTGAGTTGGGCGCAGGGTCTTATTTATAGACTAACTGTGATCCAACTTCCTCTTCTTCCCAACCAATCACAACTCTTTGTGAAATCAGATCTAAATCTGATTGGTGGGAATAGAGTCCCCTGGATTCCTCCTTAGAGGGCCTAAGACCAGTCAAAGTTGGTTCTTAGGAAGAACTCTAATTGGAATCCAAAAAGGAGATGGAGTCCTTGTCCAACAAGGACTCCTAGGCGCCTCCAACTTGGGCACACGCCTAGGGTGGCGTGCGCCCTCTCCTTGCCAGGTTCTGGCAGGGGGACAGGCCCCCACCAGCTCTCCAATAGGTGCATGACATGTGGTCAAAAGTCAAAGTGTCAATGGTCAACATTTGACCAGTCAAAGGTAGACTTTTGACCAAAGTCAAAGAACAAGAAATGGCAGGTGACCAAAAATGGCAGGTAATGTCTTACAAAATAAGACAACCTTTTCTGACTTGGACAACCTCCAGTCAGACCATATGAAGGCCTCTGATTGAGCACAAACTCCTTTGGCTCAGACAGGACAACTTATTTATGATAGTAAAAGAAGAACGTTAGGTTCAATCGAGTGCTAGCACGATTTTCTTGAACCTAATTGAATCTCATTCAGATCAATTGAACTAGATCAGTTCAATTGATGATCACCAGATTCAAACCCTTGTTTGTGTGACCCAGTTAGGTTCAGTTCTGTATGGTAATGGGATATGTCATGATCTCTATCATCGACATCATCGAAACTCCTTTCGATGGATCAGAACTCTTCTGATTCGAACAGCTAGAATGATCGATCATCTAAATCATTCTAATTGCTCCCAAAATCCACCAGTGACACCTAGCAGTATATGGTGGCAACCCATCAGAGCTGAATGCGAACCTCTTGGTGCAGCTACCTGTGTGATTAAGTTCTTCTATCTTGAGCCCCGATCAGATTAGGGTTAAGGTGAACTCGTCAAACCCTAGTTTCTGTCATATGATGTAATCATTCGATTCGAGTCCAATGTGAAAATCTAAATAGAAACTCTTTCTATTATTTCACTCTGCCATGGCCATGGGACTTCTGGACTTGATTCTCATGATTATCATATCAGCGGGTGGACCTCGCAAGCTTAGTGTTAGATATATGTGCCCTAGAAGCCAGAATTGGCTGACACTTGTAATACACTTCTAGGGGCAAAATTATAATTTTGACTAATAATCAATAAAATGGGTTATTTTCTATCACATATGTGTATTTAGTGTCTGTGATACATCCTTTGAGTTAATGGTAATGATAATTCATATTTTCAAGAGTTGAAAATTTAAGACATGAATAATCATTATTAACTCATAAAATGCTCCCGACCATAGGATCATCACGAGGATGGTGATTGATCCGGAAGGTTGGTGTACAATCGCTTCTCTTTAGTAGATGAGTCTTGAGTCTACGGTGTGGAGACACCGGAGCGAGAGTACAGGTACTCGTTAGAGAACGAGGGCACTGAGCGTGACCACCTCGAGTAGTCATTAGGGAGTCTACCTTCTCGTCAATGACTGACTCGATGCTGCAGTAGTGTGTCTGGTTCTTTGACCTGAGGATGCATCGGCAGTTCACCTTGAGGGTGTTATAGTTTGACTACACCATTACTCGGTCTCCTAGCCATATGGAACCCTGAGGTGTATGTTGGCTATAGCATGTTCATTGTAGGAACTGGATTGCATCAAGATGGAATCTATCTACCTCGGTGGTAGAGGAGCAGCCCTATGATGATCATGAGAATCAAGTCCAGAAGTCCATGGCCATGGTAGAGTGAAATAATAGAAAGAGTTTCTATTTAGATTTTCACATTGGACTCGAATCGAATGATTACATCATATGACAGAGACTAGGGTTTGACGAGTTCACCTTAACCCTAATCTGATCGGGGCTCAAGATAGAAGAACTTAATCACACAGGTAGCTGCACCAAGAGGTTCGCATTCAGCTCTGATGGGTTGCCACCATATACTGCTAGGTGTCACTGGTGGATTTTGGGAGCAATTAGAATGATTTAGATGATCGATCATTCTAGCTGTTCGAATCAGAAGAGTTCTGATCCATCGAAAGGAGTTTCGATGATGTCGATGATAGAGATCATGACATATCCCATTACCATACAGAACTGAACCTAACTGGGTCACACAAACAAGGGTTTGAATCTGGTGATCATCAATTGAACTGATCTAGTTCAATTGATCTGAATGAGATTCAATTAGGTTCAAGGAAATCGTGCTAGCACTCGATTGAACCTAACGTTCTTCTTTTGCTATCATAAATAAGTTGTCCTGTCTGAGCCAAAGGAGTTTGTGCTCAATCAGAGGCCTTCATATGGTCTGACTGGAGGTTGTCCAAGTCAGAAAAGGTTGTCTTATTTTGTAAGACATTACCTGCCATTTTTGGTCACCTGCCATTTCTTGTTCTTTGACTTTGGTCAAAAGTCTACCTTTGACTGGTCAAACGTTGACCATTGACACTTTGACTTTTGACCACATGTCATGCACCTATTGGAGAGCTGGTGGGGGCCTGTCCCCCTGCCAGAACCTGGCAAGGAGAAGGGCGCACGCCACCCTAGGCGTGTGCCCAAGTTGGAGGCGCCTAGGAGTCCTTGTTGGACAAGGACTCCATCTCCTTTTTGGATTCCAATTAGAGTTCTTCTAAGAACCAACTTTGACTGGTCTTAGGCCCTCTAAGGAGGAATCCAGGGGACTCTATTCCCACCAATCAGATTTAGATCTGATTTCACAAAGGGTTGTGATTGGTTGGGAAGAAGAGGAGTTGGATCACAGCTTAGTCTATAAATAAGACCCTGCGCCCAACTCAGATTAATGAAGCAATTCAATTGAGAAGAGTTTCCCCACGCCCCAAGGCTGCCTCTCCCCTCCTTCTCCATGCCATAGTCTCTTCTCCCCTTGCTCTCCACGTCCAAAAGGAGTTTTGGACCTTGGTTGGTGCGATTCAGATCAAAGAAAGGCGATCAAAAGCAAGAAGGCTGCGCTGCTGCAAAGGACGACTGCTGCAGATCTTCAAAAGAGTTTTGAAGATCCTCCAGATCAGATCCAGATCTAATTTTTGGAGGTGTGATAGAGAAGAAGAGGATCTCCAGATCCAACCCGAGTGGATACCGGTAGAGGCCAGGCGCTTGCGTGGCTAAGATCCAGAACCTTCCGCTGCAAACAGGATCATCAACAGGGTAATAGGATTACCCAAATCAGGTAAATTAAATTTGATTTAATTTATCTATTTTATTTTATTTTATTAAAATAATAAGAATCAGATCTGAAACATATCAAGATCTGATTGGAGATCAAGAGAAAAATTTTTGAAATATATCTCTTGATCTGATCAGATCTGAACGAACCTGGACCGGGAAATCAGGATTTCCCTTCAACTGGTATCAGAGCCATGGTTCTAAAATTATTTAGATCTGATTTTAAATTTATTTTAATTAGAAAATAAAGTGATTTTCAGATGTCACATGAGATGTGATCAGATCTAAAATCAGAAAAAATTAAAATTAAATGATTTGGATCTAAGATTAGAAGATATGCATGACTAGTTCTAGAATAGAATAGTTCTATAGAATAGTCTTGCATGTTTTTGATTTAATCTGATTAAATCATATTTTAGATCTTTTATTTACTATTTTTTGATATTATAAGTGTTATAATAACATCTAAAAAATAGCAAATAAAAATTATTTAATTTTAAATATCATATGAGATATGATTGATGCATGTCTAGACTAGTTGTAGAATAGTTCTACATAATTGTCTAGATTAGAATTTATTTTGATTAGATCAATTTAAATCTAATTTTTTAGATTATTATGAGATAATTTAGATCTGAAAATATGCATGATTTGATACATGAGATGTATGCAAAATATGCCATGATTAGATCTAATTTGTATATGAGATATATGATATAGATCTGATAACTGTTTTGTAGTATTGAATGTTCCTGATTAAGGCGTTCCTCTTGGCCGTCCGGTCATAAGAACGAAGAAGGGTTTAAAGGCCCTCTCTTCCCATTCGATGGGGTGTTCTTATGATGTGTAGGGGTGCTGCGTGTTCGTCCTTAATCAGAAACCCAAAACTTACTTTCTGCAAAACCCTAGATCCTGAAACCCTAGGATTTATTGTGCATATTTTGTTTATGAACCCTACTTAATTAAGAATTAAGTTTATGGAATATTAATTAGGTCTAAAATTGAGAATTTCAGATCTAAGACATATTCATAATACTGGGTTCGGGCTTGGGTAGCTCAATTAGGTCTAAGCGGTTGATCAAACCGAATCAAGAGTTGGTTAGATGGGATCAACAATGCTTAAATTGACCAGCCTAATAGGATTAAGTCTGGGTCAAGATCGAGTCACGATCAAGCAAGACCTAATTAGGCTCAGAGGTTAGAGTCTGGATTGTAGGCTAACCCAATTGGTTCTGACTCAACAATTTGGTGTCTAAGGTAAGTTTGGCACATACGACCGACTGGTTTTTAATTGGAAGCTACTCGACCTGAATGCGTTCTTGTACGAGTTAATGGCATATTCCTTCCACCGGTCTCACTTACCTGGCCATATCTGTTGACACAGTTCTGATCTGAGGTGGTCAATAATCCGAGCTAACCCATGCCACTAGGTTAGTCATAATTGTTATGACTAAGCCAAGTCTAGTTTAATGAGACCTGAATCAATTCTCCCTAAGAAAAGATTAAGTCTGAGGTCTTCCACCATTGTAGATGTGCGGGCCCTTCCCGGGGTTGATTGTTCTCGGCTGGATACAGTGGCTCAGTTGCACCGGGAAGATGCAACCATGTCTATTAGGCATTGGATGCTATGGGCTGGAGGATGAGTTGGGCTCAATATTCGGATACGGTGAGAGACTCAATTAGGAACCCAGTCTATGCAAATGGTGGGTCTGACTTAACTAAGGAGTGGATCAATATTCCGGATACGGTGAGATTCATGAATTAGAGACCAAGTTTGGGTGCACCATGATTAGAGAATCATTGAACAAGAGTTGTTCACTCATTGGCTAACCCATCACCAATAACTGTTAGGTGAGGTGATGAGTCAGTTGGTGAGACCGCACCACCCACTAGAAATCATTAATCGTGGAGATTTTCGCATCTCTACAGAGGGAGTGTAGGGATCCGAGAAAATAGTGGGAGCTAATTTGTTTAAAAATAAAATCCCTAAACAAATTGGTCAAGTCAAAATTACAGTATCTAACTAGAATCTTTGACTCTCTACAGGAAAATGTCTGCGTCCAACCCATTGGCACGTATCCTGGACACACATAGACTGACTGGACCCAATTATAAAGATTGGCTCAGGAACTACAAAATTATTTTGGGTTCAGAGAAGTTAACCACATGTTTTGGACCAGGACCCTCCCACCTTACCAGCCCGTCCATCCACTGAACAGAGAGCGTCTCTGGAAAAATGGATTGACGAAGATAATAAGGCCAGATATTACATGTTGGGCTCGATGTCTGATGAGCTCCAGCGCCAACATGAAGATATCGGGACTGCTCGCCAAATGTTGGCTCACCTGCAGGAGATGTTTGGTGAACAGAGTCGCGCAGCCAAATATCAAGTCACGAAATGACTTTTTAAGGCTAAGATGCGTGATGGGCAGTCAGTCCAAGATCACTGTCTGACAATGATCAAGGACATGGAAGAGCTTGAGAAGCTCGGTGTGAAGTTGGACTTGGACCTGCAGAACGATATTATTCTGCAATCCTTGACTGATGCATATGGGCAATTCATCATGAATTACCACATGCATAAACTTCAAGAATTCCTTGGCCGAAGTTAATGAATATGCTGGTTACCGCTGAGCTTTCTATGAAAGGTTCTAAAGGCTCAGTTCTTGCTATGGAACGGACTTCTTCCAAAAGAAAGTCTTATGGAAAGAAAAAGAAGTCTGTGAAAAAGCAAAAGGTGGAAGGATCAAAGAAGAAGAAGGCAGAACCGAAGAAGAAGGCCGATGGCAAAGGAAAGTGTTTCCATTGCAACAGCGACGGCCATTGGAAGCGGAACTGCCCTACTTACCTGGCCACCCTGAAGAACAAGAAGGAAGGTCCTTCTGGAGGTATGCTCATTAATCGAGCAAAACGTGAATGCCAAACGACCTAGGGATAGTCCAAACGACAGATATCTATGGCACCTGAGATTAGGTCATATAGCAGAAGATAGGATTCAACAAATTGGAGAAAAATGGGCTATTGAGTCCATTGACTTTTGAGTCATATCCAACTTGTGAATCTTGTCTTCAAGGCAAAATGACTAAACTCCCTTTTGTTGGACATGGGGAGAGGGCCACAGATCTCCTTGCCCTAGTACATACTGATGTGTGCGGCCCATTTGATGTGCCGGCTAGAGGCAATTTTGTCTACTTCATTACCTTTACCGATGATCTGTCTAGGTATGGGTATGTGTATCTTATGAGACACAAGTCTGAAGCTTTTGAAAAGTTCAAAGAATTCAGACATGAAGTAGAAAAACAAACTGGAAAACCCATTAAGGTTCTTCGATCAGATCGAGGAGGTGAATACCTTAGCCGGGAATTCCTAGACTATCTTAAGGAAAATGGCATAGTCTCTCAATGGACTCCACCAGGAACACCTCAACTCAACGGGGTTTCAGAACGGAGAAATCGGACTCTATTGGATATGGTTCGATCCATGATGAGCTTCACAGACCTCCCTGATTTTCTTTGGGGACATTCATTATTAACTTCAATCTATTTACTGAATAGGGTTCCCTCTAAAACCGTTCCTACCACACCGTATGAGATATGGCACGGTAAGAAACCAAGTCTGAGTCATCTCAGAATTTGGGGTTGTCCGGCTCATGTCAAAAGACAACAAGCGGACAAGTTAGAGTTTAGGTCCTTTAGAGCTCGATTCATAGGATATCCTAAAGAGTCATTAGGATACTATTTCTACATTCCAGAAGACCACAATGTGATTGTGAGTCGACATGCCATATTTCTTGAAAAATAGTTTATTCAAGATAGCGGCATTGGAAAGCAGATTAAGCTTGATGAGAAAGTCTCACAAGCAGAACGAGCTAAGGACCAAGTGGAACCAAATCAGGTTGAGCCAATAAGAACACTACCTCCTCCACCTCGTAGATCGGAAAGAGTTTCCCGTCCCCCTGAAAGATACTTAGGTATTATTTCAGAGGATGTAGAGGAAATGTTCCTCATAGGTAATGGTGCTCATGGTGATGATCCCAAAACCTACAACGAGGCGATATCAGATATCGACTCCGAGAAATGGCTTGAGGCAATGAAGTCAGAAATTGACTCGATGCACTCAAACCAAGTCTGGACCTTGGTAGATCCACCAGAAGGTATAGTACCTATTGGGTGTAAATGGATCTTCAAGAGAAAGATTGGTGCAGATGGGAATGTGGAGACATTCAAGGCTAGACTGGTGGCAAAAGGTTATAGTCAACGCGAAGGCATTGACTATCAGGATACCTTTTCCCCAGTAGCTATGCTAAAATCCATCCGCACATTGCTTGCTGTTGCAGCCTATTTCGATTATGAAATATGGCAAATGGACGTGAAAACGGCATTCCTAAATGGATATCTTGAGGAAGATATCTATATGGAACAGCCGCTAGGTTTCACATCCAGTGATACTGATCACAAGGTTTGCAAGCTGCAAAGGTCCATATATGGACTTAAGCAAGCATCTCGGAGCTGGAACACTCGTTTCAATGATGTGATCAAAAAGTTTGGTTTCATCAAAAATGAAGAGGAACCATGTGTTTTCAAAAGGGTCAGTGGGAGCGCTGTTGTCTTCCTCGTATTGTACGTGGATGACATCCTCCTTATTGGGAATGATATTCCCATGTTGACATCAGTCAAGATGTGGTTGTCCAAGGAATTCTCCATGAAAGACCTAGGTGAAGCATCCTTTATTCTAGGAATTAAGGTCTATAGGGATAGACCGAATAGGATGCTAGGACTTTCACAGAAGATGTACATAGAGGAAGTACTAAAGAGGTTTAGTATGGAAAACTCTAAGAGGGGATTAATACCCTTCAGACATGGTATTCATCTTTCCAAGAAGATGTGCCCCAGCACACCTGAGGAAATAGAACGCATGAGCAAGATCCCTTATGCTTCTGCAATAGGGAGCCTCATGTATGCCATGCTATGTACACGACCTGATATAGCCCATGCTGTGAGTGTCACAAGCAGATATCAGTCAAATCCAGGTGAAGAACACTGGACTTCTGTGAAATGTATCCTTAAGTACTTGAGAAGAACTAAGGATATGATGTTGGTCTTTGGTAACTGGAGAACTCCAAGTCCAGGGATACACAGACTCGGACTTCATGTCCGATATAGATGATCGAAAGTCGACATCTGGCAGACTGTTTGTGCTGGAAGAGTTCCAAGCAAACGGTGATACCATCTCATCCGCGATTACCTTGAGAAAGGTTACGTTGAGGTCAAGAGAGTCAACTCCGCAGATAATGTGGCAGACCCACTTACAAAGCCGTTGGGCCAGCAGAAGATCGAAGCCCACCTTGAGAAGATGGGACTTAGACTTGTAGCCAATTGGCTTTAGGACAAGTGGGAGATTGTTAGATATATGTGCCCTAGAAGCCAGAATTGGCTGACACTTGTAATACACTTCTAGGGGCAAAATTATAATTTTGACTATAATTAATAAAATGGGTTATTTTCTATCACATATGTGTATTTAGTGTCTGTGATACATCCTTTGAGTTAATGGTAATGATAATTCATATTTTCAAGAGTTGAAAATTTAAGACATGAATAATCATTATTAACTCATAAACAGCTCCCGACCATAGGATCATCACGAGGATGGTGATTGATCCGGAAGGTTGGTGTACGATCGCTTCTCTTTAGTAGATGAGTCTTGAGTCTACGGTGTGGAGACACCGGAGCGAGAGTACAGGTACTCGTTAGAGAACGAGGGCACTGAGCGTGACCACCTCGAGTAGTCATTAGGAAGTCTACCTTCTCGTCAATGACTGACTCGATGCTGCAGTAGTGTGTCTGGTTCTTTGACCTGAGATGCATCGGCAGTTCACCTTGAGGGTGTTATAGTTTGACTACACCATTACTCGGTCTCCTAGCCATATGGAACCCTGAGGTGTATGTTGGCTATAGCATGTTCATTGTAGGAACTGGATTGCATCAAGATGGAATCTATCTACCTCGGTGGTAGAGGAGCAGCCCTATGATGATCATGAGAATCAAGTCCAGAAAGCCCATGGCCATGGTAGAGTGAAATAATAGAAAGAGTTTCTATTTAGATTTTCACATTGGACTCGAATCGAATGATTACATCATATGACAGAGACTAGGGTTTGACGAGTTCACCTTAACCCTAATCTGATCGGGGCTCAAGATAGAAGAACTTAATCACACAGGTAGCTGCACCAAGAGGTTCGCATTCAGCTCTGATGGGTTGCCACCATATACTGCTAGGTGTCACTGGTGGATTTTGGGAGCAATTAGAATGATTTAGATGATCGATCATTCTAGCTGTTCGAATCAGAAGAGTTCTGATCCATCGAAAGGAGTTTCGATGATGTCGATGATAGAGATCATGACATATCCCATTACCATACAGAACTGAACCTAACTGGGTCACACAAACAAGGGTTTGAATCTGGTGATCATCAATTGAACTGATCTAGTTCAATTGATCTGAATGAGATTCAATTAGGTTCAAGGAAATCGTGCTAGCACTCGATTGAACCTAACGTTCTTCTTTTACTATCATAAATAAGTTGTCCTGACTGAGCCAAAGGAGTTTGTGCTCAATCAGAGGCCTTCATATGGTCTGACTGGAGGTTGTCCAAGTCAGAATAGGTTGTCTTATTTGTAAGACATTACCTGCCATTTTTGGTCACCTGCCATTTCTTGTTCTTTGACTTTGGTCAAAAGTCTACCTTTGACTGGTCAAACGTTGACCATTGACCCTTTGACTTTTGACCACATGTCATGCACCTATTGGAGAGCTGGTGGGGGCCTGTCCCCCTGCCAGAACCTGGCAAGGAGAAGGGCGCACGCCAAGGGTGGCGTGAGCCCAAGTAGGAGGCGCCTAGGAGTCCTTGTTGGACAAGGACTCCACCTCCCTTTTGGATTCCAATCAGAGTTCTACTAAGAATCCAGTTTGACTGGTCTTAGGCCCTCTAAGGAGGAATCCAGGGGTCTCTATTCCAACCAATCAGATTTAGATCTGATTTCACAAAGGGTTGTGATTGGTTGAGAGGAAGAGGAGTTGGATCACAAGAGGTCTATAAATAAGACCCTGCGCCCAACCCTAATTCTAAGTGAATGCAATTGAGATTTCCCACGCCCCAAGGCTGCCTCTCCCCTCCTTCTCCATGCCATAGTCTCTTCTCCCCTTGCTCTCCACGTCCAAAAGGTGTTTTGGACTTAGGTTGGTGCGATTCAGATCAAGGAAAGGCGATCAAAAGCAAGAAGGCTGCGCTGCTGCAAAAGGACGACTGCAGATCTTCAAAAGAGTTTTGAAGATCCTCCAGATCAGATCCAGATCTGATTTTTGGAGGTGTGATAGAGAAGAAGAGGATCTCCAGATCCAACCCGAGTGGATACCGGTAGAGGCCAGGCGCTTGCGTGGCTAAGATCCAGAACCTTCCGCTGCAATCAGGATCATCTACAGGGTAATAGGATTACCCAAATCAGGTAAATTAAATTTGATTTAATTTATCTTTTTTATTTTATTTATTAAAATAATAAGAATCAGATCTGAAACATATCAAGATCTGATTGAGATCAAGAGAAAATTTTTGAAATATATCTCTTGATCTAATCAGATCTGGACGAACCTGGACCGGGAAATCAGGATT
>QRFJ01004639.1:0-44424 GCA_006176705.1 Cocos nucifera
AGTGAATGTCCCATGGCTGCACAATTACCACCTCTTATCCAAGAACAAGTCCAAGCTGCTCAAGGTTACTCCAAACCACTTAATGACCCATATTCAAATTCATATAATCCTGGTTGGAGAAACCATCCTAATTTCTCTTGGAAAACCACAACAGACTCAGGCTCAGACCCAAATCCCACCAGTCCAAAATTATCAAAATAGGCCCCAGTACCAGAACTATGCCTATAATAAGGGACAACCTAGTCAGTCTTCTCAACCACTGCATTATAATCAGCCCTCATACCCACCTCCTCATCAACAGACCAATCTAGCCGATGATAAATTCAATCAACTTCAATAATTGATTCTAAGCCAACAACAATCAATTGCCAGGCTAGAAGCTCAAATAGGACAATTAGCTGAGTCTAGCATGAGGAGAGAACCAGGTCAATTACCAAGCCAACCAATTGCAAATCCTAAAAATAATCCATCCAATGTCTATCAACCACCTGGATTTACTCATCCATCTAACATTCCACCTAAGAACCCCCAATTAGAAAATGCCAAAGCAATATCTGAACTTAGAAGTGGTAGGATTCTTAAGGACCCATACCAAGACCAGGTGATAGAGGGCTAATACTGATGTTAGCCAAGATGAAAAATTTGAAGAAGAGGTTAGTACTGAAACTAATCATATAGAAGAACCTGAGCTTAGAACTGGTACTGATATAAGATAGATAAAGAAAAGAAGAGAATAGATGATTTAGCCTGAGACCTATAAACCCAAAGCCCCATTCCCTTCGGCCTTAGAAGCAGGCTCTTCTCGTAAAAAGCAAGAAGCACGCAACAAGGAGCTAATGGAACTATTTAAATAAGTTCATATTAATTTACCCCTCCTCGATGCAATTCAGCATGTCCCAGCCTATGCTAAATTTCTTAAAGAACTCTGCACCCAAAAGCGTGAGCCACGAACCACCAAAAGAGTTATGCTATCTGAGGATGTAAGTGCGGTCCTATTAAATCCAATACCTCAAAAGATGAAAGATCCCTGGTGCACCCTTAATTTCATGTGTTATAGGAGGCATAACCTTTAACCGAGCATTACTAGACTTAGGAGCTAGTGTGAACCTACTTTCAACCTCGGTTTATGAAAAATTTGGGATTGGAGAATTAAAACCCACATCAGTTATTTTGCAATTAGCTGATAGATCTATAAAAACATCACGTGGTTTGATTGAGGATGTTCTAGTTAGAGTAGACAAATGTTATTTTCCAGTAGACTTCCTCATACTTGACATGGACCCATCCCAAGAGCTGAACCAGAATCCCATAATTTTAGGACGTCCATTCTTAGCGACTGCCAATACCAATATCAACTGTAAGATAGGAGCTATGGATATTTTTTTTGAGAATCAAAAAGTAAGAATTAATATTTTTAATACCCCAAAGTACACTCAAAAGGAGGAAGACTGTTTTGTAATCAATTAGGTAGATGAAATAGTTGAATCTAATTCCTCCAGATTTACTGCAAGATGATGAACCCACTGAAGAAACTCAAACCCAGGAAGTGAATGCCCTAGCTTAATTCACCTCAACCATCACATTCATTACCTTGGTCAGTGAAAGTTGAGCCCTTATCCGAGCAAAAAATTGAACCATTACATCCTTCAATTCAGGCCCCACCACAACTTGAACTAAAACCTTTACCTGATTCACTTAAGTATGTATTTTTAGGATCAAAGAAAACCCTACCAGTAATAATTGCTTCCAACTTAACTACTGAACAGGAAAAACCAATTGGTAAATATTCTAAAAACATATAAGGAGGCCATAGGTTGGACCATCGCTGATTTAAAAGGAATTAGTCCATCAATATGCATGCACCATATTTATACAGAAGATAATGCCAAACCAACTTGAGAGATGCAAAGACGGCTTAACCCTAACATGCAAGAAGTAGTCAAGAAAGAGGTAATTAAATGGTTAGATGCTGGAATTATTTATCCTATCTCTGACAGCCACTGGGTGAGTCCCACATAAGTTGTTCCAAAGAAATCTGGACTCATGGTTACTGACATGAAAACTTAGTACCAACACGACTTTCCACTAGGTGGCGTGTCTGTATAGATTATAGAAAACTCAATACAACCATCCAAAAAGATCACTTTCCCTTACCCTTTATCGATCAAATCCTAGAAAGACTAGCAGGCCAACAATACTTTTGCTTTTTAGATGGATACTCAGGATACAATCAGATAGCAATCTATCCTAGGAGATCAGAAAAAGACCACCTTTACATGTTCCTATGGAACCTTTGCTTTTCGTAGAATGCCATTCGGATTATGTAATGCACCTGCGACTTTTCAAAGGTGCATGATGTCAATATTTTCAAACATGATAGAAGATTTCTTAGAAATATTCATGGATGACTTTTCAATCTTTGGAGAATCTTTTGAGAGTTGCCTCAACAATTTGAAGAAAATATTAAAATGATGTATTGAGGCTAATCTAGTGTTAAGCTGGGAAAAGAGCCACTTCATGGTTCAAGAGGGGATCGTTTTAGGACATATAGTATCTAAGAAAGGGATTGAGGTAGATAAAGCTAAAGTTGAACTAATTTCTAAACTTCCTCCTCCCACTTCTTGTCAAACAAATTCGATCTTTTCTTGGCCATGTAGGATTCTATCATCGCTTCATCAAAGAGTTCTCTAAAATTTCTCATCCTTTGTGTAATCTGCTCGCTAAGGATGTTTCTTTTAACTTTGATGAAAATTATCTTAAAGCTTATGAAATCTTAAGAGAAGCTGTGACCAAAGCTCCAATCATACAACCTCCTAACTGGTCACTACCTTTTGAAATTATGTGCGATGCCTCAGACTTTGCCATAGGAGCTGTCCTAGGGCCAAAGGGTAAACAAATGTCCTGTAGTGATCTATTATGCCAGTAGAACTCTGAATGAAGCACAAATGAATTATACCACCACTGAAAAAGAGTTGCTAGCCATTGTGTTTGCCCTAGAAAAGTTTAGATCATATCTATTAGGATCAAAAATCATAATTTACTCAGATCATTCAGCCTTGAGATACCTGCTCTCAAAGAAAGATGCTAAACCATGATTAATTAGATGGATCTTACTGCTACAAGAATTTGATATTGAAATTTGAGATAAGAAGGGATCTAAAAATGTTGTAGCAGACCATCTATCTAGGATCCTAGTTAAAGATAGTGAACCTGTATCAATCAGAGAATCTTTTTCAGATGAACAATTGTTAACAGTTTCACATACAAAGACTCCTTGGTTTGCAGATATTGTCAATTACTTAGTCATAGGATAAATTCCTGATGGCTGGTCTAAGAATGAAAAGGATCAATTCTTTGCTCAAATCAAATATTATTTTTGGGAAGATCCTGAGCTTTTTAGAATTTGTGCTAATCAAATCATTCGTAGATGTGTTCCTGAATCTGAACAATGGAGTATCTTACAATTTTGTCATACCCTTGCTTGTGGAGGATATTTTTCTGGACGAAAAACTATGGCCAAAGTATTGCAGAGTGGTTTTTATTGGCCAACATTATTTAAGGATGCCCATACTTTTAGTCAGGAGTGTTTTAAGTGTCAAGCCTTAGGGAATATTTCAAAGAAAGACATGATGCCTTTAAACCCCATCTTAGTAGTAGAAATTTTTGATGTATGGGGAATTGATTTTATGGGACCTTTTCCACCTTCCAATGGATTTGAATACATTTTGGTAGCTGTCGATTATGTTTCTAAATGGATTGAAGCAATAGCAACACGAACCAATGATCATAAAGTAGTCTTAAAATTTATTCAGAAGAATATCTTTTCTAGGTTCGAATTTCTACGTGCTATCATTAGTGATGGAGGTACCCATTTTATAAATCACCAATTTCGAACTTTATTACCAAAATATGGGGTGACACATAAGATAGCTACACCATGCCATCTGCAAACAAGTGGCCAGGTAGAAGTCTCTAATAGGGAAATTAAGAAGATCTTACAAAAGACTATTAGGCCTGATCGAAAAGATTGGTCAGATCGATTAGATGATGCATTATGGGCCTATAGGACAGCTTATAAAATCCCTATTGGAATGTCTCCCTATAGATTAATCTATGGAAAAGCATGTCACCTTTCGGTAGAACTTGAACATAAAGCATATTGGGTAATAAAATAATTAAATTTCAATTTAAACCAAGCTGGTTCCAATTGGATGTTACAATTAAGTGAATTAGAAGAATTAAGGCAAGAAGCTTATGAAAATTCAAAAATCTATAAGGAGAAAATGAAAGCCTTCCATGATAAACATATTTCAAGAAAAACCTTTGAACCAAATCAACAAGTCTAGTTATTTAACTCAAGGCTTCGATTATTCCCTAAAAAATTAAAATCCAGATGGGATGGACCTTACATAGTTAATCATGTATTCTCACATGGTGCAATCAAACTCTATGATCCCAGGACTAAAATTTTTTTTAAGGTAAATGGCCAAAGGCTTAAACCATATATCAAAGGGATATCATTAAATCGAAACATTGATCAAGTATAATTAATAGAACCACAATGAATTAAACTGCATTTTGTCTGACTGAAGATAATAAATTTAGCGCTTATTGAGAGGCAATCCAATACTTCTTGAATCTAATTTATTTTTTTTAGTTTCTTTTTTTTAGGCTAAGTTGGAGAACCAAAAAATTGGAGAAGGATCATAAGCTTCAAGACCCATGCTAAATAAATAAACATAATTTACATCCTTTTAATTATTTTTTCTCTCCATTAAGGACAATGTCAATTTAGTTAGAGGGTAAAAAAATAAAAAATAAAAATAAAAATAAAAATAATAAAAATAATAATAAAATAATAAAATAATAAAATAATAAAATATTTATATATATAATATAAAAAAATAAAAATAATAAATAATAATAATAATAATAATAATAAAACTATTTTGAAAATTTTTGGATAAATCATATTTCAGGAAAGAGAATCTTAAGCAAAATAAACTAGGAAAAGTAATAAAGTTAGAAAGTATTAACTAATAATGGTAGCGAGTTAAGAAGCAGATTACTTGGTCAGACCATTAGCAATCTACTTAGGTCATTTAAAGGCTAACAGCACTTCTAATTGCACATGCACACTAATGAAGCACAGTAGATGTTGATTATAAGGCTAAATTAAGGATTCAATTATCACTAAAAATTGATGGTTTATATATATACTTTAATTAAAGAAACTTAAATTTAAGGAAAGAGCTACTTGCTTAAATAAAAAAAAAAGTGCAAAACACAGAGTATATGTGAATTGCCCTAAACTAGAACTCTGCACCTTAAGTTAAGTGTAGAAGTTCACATCAAACGGTGAAGAAAAGGCCAGGATGCTCAGCACAATTTTCAAAAAAAAAAAAGCAGTGTGAAAGCTACCTTAATTCATACACTTAACTTGAAAGTATATAAAAAAAAACTAACCAAAATAGATGATAAAAAGAAGATTTGTTTGTCCTTTGAATCAACACCTAAATGCTAAGTTAGTATTCATGAAACAAAGTGCTGAAAATCTTTAGATAAACTCTAAGAAAATTTTTGATTAATCTGCCATGAAATTTACTTCTGAAACTTAATACTTAGTTAGTGATACTATCTAAACTTTTGATCTTAAACCCTAAATTTATTCTTGTAAAGGAGGATCTCAACAAAATATGGTAATTGATCTAAATTAAATTCTTTCTTTACTTGAGGATGAGCAAAGCTTAAGTTGGAGGGTGTGATAAGTATCATAAATTTATCAATAAAAATATTAATTTATTAATTAATTTATATTAATTTTTAAAAATTAATGATCAATTTATATATAATTTTTGAGAAATTCATATTTTTATTAACTAAAAAATTAATTAAAAAATAATAAAAATAAAAAAATAAAATTTTATAATTAATGAAAAGAGCTCATTTTTTTGATCATAATGAAATAAGTTTGAAGCAAAATAAAGCTAAAACGAAGAAGATATGAATTTCTAAAGAAATAAAATAAATAAAATTTAAATAAAAAAAGAAAATGGCTCAGCCGGCTTCGCAAGCCAAGCCAAGCCAAGTCATCAAAGTTGACTCAACCGTTGAAGCCATTAGCCAATCCATGATCTAGGCATGGATCGTCAGCTCAACAGAAATCGATGAATCACGATGTGACATGTGGCGGACCTAAACCCTTAAAGGGTCCACAAAAATTTATCAGGGCTCACAGGGCAATCTGGTCTTTTGACTCAACAACAGAGGTGCTGATTGGCTATGGTGTGTGGTGCGGCCAATCCATGTGGTCCATAAGAACAGTAATTGCACCATCGGATGGTTGCGGTAGCTTACGGTCAAGATCGAACGATAGTGGTTATTTCTAGATTTGATTTAGCTTTAGACTTCACACGGATCGCCATCCAATGGTAGCACTCAATCCAGGGGATGATTCGATGGTCCAGAACACTCCCGATGATGATTAGGACTCCCGACGCATGATTTGCGGCCAGATTTTCTCCATCAACGCACGATCGGATGGTCAGAATTTAATCTGACCTGATTTGGGCGGATACACATCCGATTTTGATGATTTTTGGACTGTTAGATTCCTATTGAATGGCTAGATTTCACTAGACTTATTAGATTTATATCAAAGCTATTTTAATTTAAATTTTACTCAAATTTCTTTATATTTTGATGATTACAAAGGCTATTAGTCCCACATTGCCTCTAGAAAAAAATATCCAACCCTCCTAGCTCTATAAAAAGGACCCCAGGCCTCTAGAAATAAATAGATCGGGTGGAAGGGAAGCCAAGGTATAGGGTGGAAGCTAAGCTCTAGGTTAAAGATTGCTTCAAAGCTATAGTGCTGAGAAGAAGGGCCAGTCTTCTACGCCATCTCCATGCCTACGTTGATCTGCGATCTCCTTCTAGTTTTCTTCTTTTTTTTTAATTTCTTATATTAAAATTTTATTTTTTTTTTAATTTTTTGTATTTAAATTCTGCATCTGAGTTTCAATTTTAATAAAAAAATCTTTATTGCTCTTTTCAATTCTAGCTCTTTAAATTAATTATTCTTTATTGCTTTTTAATTTTATTGTAAGTAGTTGCTAAGATCTAAATAGTAGATCTTAGTACCAAATTTATTTTTGCATAATTTAAATTCTATTTTTATTTATAAATCTATTTTTTAACTTTAATTTTCAAAAACCCTTCTTTTTTTCTTTTAAAAAAAATAATAAAAAAATAAAAGAATCAAAGATTTTAAAAATAAATCATTATCTCTCTATGGATTCGACTTGACTCACTACTCTCTTCATAATTTTTAATTAATTTAAAAAATAAAAAGTCAGATTTAAACTGATAAATATGGTGTCTTAACGACAACATCATGTTTCTATCATGGCTCTAATACTAGTTGAAGAAAAAATCCTATTTTTAGGATCATTCAGATCTGATTAGATCTAAAGAAATATTTCAAAATTTTTTCTTCTAAGATCATCATCAGATCTAAGATATTTGAATATGATGTTAAGAATTATGTCTTAAAGTCAATCATCTGTCTGTTGATAGTTGAGATATCGTAATTGATTTATTAATTAATGAAAAATTTTTTGGCATCTTTTTTCATCATAAGTTTACATCTTCTAATGAACTTCATTATTATGATGAAGTCCTTAAGACTATTTAGTTTTGATAAAGAGAAAATTTATCGATTAGTTCTTAAATTTGTTCACGATCAAATGATAGGCTGTTAATTAGGACGACAGCGTCTATCGAGCATAGATCGCTATATGCCATATAGGTTGGTTGTTCTCTTAACCAAGATATGTGGAGACACTAGTATGGCATATAGGTAAGATGTATGGGTACATCATCATTGAATGTGACCAACTTCAGAGTATTATGCTGTCGAGAATGTCTCTGATGGGATATAGGTATAAGTATCCCTTAGACCTTGAGATCACCTCAGTGACTTGCAAGCAACTCAACCGTATGCTTTGGTATCAGACTAACTGAATTTCTAATTCAGCAATTGGAAAGGCTTCTAGGCATAGTCAAGTACTTACGAAGTTGGAGTGTGATCAAGATGGAATTGACCACTTCCAAGAGTTGGAGAAGAATGTATCACTGTATTTCAATATAGCAAAACCTTGGCCAGGGTAATCCATCAGATGGATTTGATATTTTGAAATACAATATGGACAACCTGATCAAAGTTAATAGTTGAACTCTGAGATGTCTTATGAGCATTATGGTCAAGGGGATGAATTATATAGAAACTATATCCGCATGGGTTCTAAGGATGGTGTTCTACACCTTTGACCTATCCGACCATCGGGTATCATTGCTAGATGGTCACTTTGATTGATACAAAAATTTATTTTTATGCTACCAGACTTAGGTTCGGACCTATGAGGTCACACACATTAGAGCTTATGATCTGATCGGATGGTTGATCAATGATTAAGAATCATTCTAGGGTTAAATAATCAATACGATTGGTGTTTAACCTAGTGCAAGTATTGCAGGAAGGATTGATTAGCAATTAGATTGCTAATTGACTTAATTTGATTAAGGTCAATAAGCTAAGATTAAGTCTAATTAATATGATTTAATTAATTTATAATTTAATTAGATTTGGTTTGGGCTTGATTGGATCAAGTCCAATTGGTTTATTGGATAAGCCAAGTGCAAGGAAGAACTAGTCCTAGTCTAACTAGGACTCGGATTAACCCAATTTTCTTAATTTGATTAGAAAATAAATTAAAATTAATTTAATTTAATTTAATTTAATTAAGTTTTTAAATAGGTTAGGATCTTATTTAATTAAGTTGGTTTAATCTTGATTTTATTTGGTTAAAAGATCTTGTTTGACCAAGTCAAAATAGGAGTCCTAGTGTGACTAGGACTCCCTATCTCTTTGCGCCACCTTGGTCCTCAACCCCATGCCCATACCTTTTTTTAGGTATTTTTCATGGAAAATTCCTTTCTTCTTGATTTTCATGCCTCCTCTCTTCCTCCAAGTCATATTTGAAAGTTAGGTGGAAGACCAAGTCAAAGGAGGAATTGTTTTTGCTTAGGATTCTATGAGATAGAATCCTTTGTTGACCAAAAACATCCTTCCCTTGAGGTGCCATCCCCTTTCTTTTTAATTAATTCTTCTCTTATTCCAATAAAAATAATCTCCTTTTTTGTGCACCTCCCTTGCTGGTCCATGCCAAAAATTATGGAGGAGGCACCCAAGAGTTGGGCGCCCCAACAACTTTCCATGTTTGGATATTCCTAGTCTAAGAATTTTGACCTAACTTGGACTCTTCTTTTTCTCTATTTATTGGATGAATTTTATTCTAATTTTTTCATGAAATATAGAGATTTGGGAGAGGTTTGGGATGTGCAAAAATCAGAGGAAGAGGATCCTTGGGCATGGGGGTTCCATAGGCACCAAACTAGGTGTCTAGGTGAGAGAAAAGAGAAGAAGAAGAGGGTCTTCTTCTAGGGCTGTTTTATTTTCAATCTCTCCTCCTTTCTTTTGAGTTTTTTTGAAGAGAGTCTTAGATCAGTAAACTCTCATCTTTCTTCTCATATTTTTGAGAGTCTAAATTTTGAAGAAGAAAGCATCGGATCGACCGTCGAAGAAGGATCAGCACAGTACTAGCATGCTGTGCTGATTTCCTGCATCGGACTTCAGATCAGAAGATCATAGGCTCGTGTGGATGACTCCTAGAGGTCGGACATGTGTGTGTGGCTCATGACATTCATCCTCAAGCCTAGATCAGCAAGTTAGAATGTCTAACTTGCTCAGGTAATAGATCTGATCTATAAACTTCATACCTGCATTTGATGTAGTGTAGATCTAGGTTGATTTGATCAATCTTTTTTTTTCTTATTTGATTTTAATTTTTAATTTAATATCATATCCTTAATCATGTAATAGATCTAAGATCTAGGTATTTACATAATTATTTAAATAAATTTTAGATTTATTTAAGTCTTTCGCTGCAAGATCTTGAAAAAGTTTTCAAGATCTTGCCTGTATGAAATCCTAGATCTGGTTCCTTCAATTGGTATCAGAGCAAGGTTCATTATTACATGAATTTTTATGCATACCTAGATTAGATTTTTCTTAGATTAGATCTAATTTATAATCTAATTATTAAATTTAAAATTAAAAAAAATAAAATATTTTAGATTGTACGGACTACCATAAGGTTGTCCTACTGTAAGGTTTATCCCTTACAGTAATAGGTTAAATAGGTTATCCTAAATTTATTAGGTATGTTCTAAAAAAATTTATATCTAAAAATAAAATATTTTAGCTGATCTAAGGTTGTTGTGCTGCAATATTGATCATAAAATTTTAGAATTAGATCTAAAAAATTTTATGATCTTAATTAAAAATATTTTAATCTAATTTTAATCTATCATAAATATGTTAGATTTGATCTAGGAAAGATTTATGATTGATTATTATTGAAACTATTTCAATTACATGAACCTATTTAGATTAGATCTAAAGTAGTTTCATGTTTATTTTACTTGCATATTGATTATGAATTCAAACATGCAACTTGGTTGATAGAACCATATTGTAAAAATATTTTACAAATATGAAAATCATATTTTGAAAAGCCGAAACCCCAACCCTCAGCCCAAAACTTAATTGAAGAATTAAGAAGTTGATTTGATTAGGTATCTAGGATTGTGAAATTGAAGATCCTAAGACACAAATCATAACACATTGGGTTAAATGGGTTAGTAGGGATTAGGTCCATTAATTGGGTTAGACCTAGGGTTAGATTAAAGAATGGACTTAATTAGAGAATTGACTAAATCTAATCAGTTATTGTTGTCTTAGATTAGGTCAAGGATTCTCTAGATCAATTACAATAGTTGTAGTTGGTCAAGTCCATGTCTTTAACAAGACCCAAGATGGACTTGATTCTTGGCTACGCGGTCTAGCATGAACTGTTAGGTTGATCTAATTGAAACTAATTAAATCTAGTTGGTGTCTAAGGTAAATCCAGACCAGTGGTTTTTAATTGGCAGCCTGCTTACCTGGCCATTTCTGATGGTGTCTAAGGCAAGCCTGGCAGACCCTTCCACTGATCGAACTTATCCTGATCCTCTTGGTGAGATTATGTTTTGATTCGGATTGCTTGAACTATTCGAGCTAACCCATGTCAGCTAGGTAAATCAGTTTGACTAATTTAGGTGCTCCTAGATCAGTCCTATTAATGATCTCCCTTAAGCTGACTTGGTGAAGTTAGTGGATGGATCATGACAAGCTTGGTTAATCTGATCCTACTCGCTTCTATAAATTAAATCCTACTAAAATTATTAGATCCCTAAAGTAAAATAATTATATGATAACTGGATCATAGCCTCCCATTAAAGTGGATGATAATGGATCCATCAGTTGGATAATCATTGGAGGCCCAAAGGCCTGGTGCTTATCGATTGATGGAATTATCATTCATTATATGATCTCTTGGATACATCTTTCTAAATGATGGTCAGGTGGGCCAACCAAAGTTGGGCCTGATCATTCATTGGTTGGATGGGCCAAGTATGGTCATGTTAATGGTTGGACCTAACTGGACCCTTTTCTGAAGAAGGCCAAAGCCAACTGATCAGGGTCCTGGGGCAAAATTTAATTACTAAAAATTATTTAGAGAAATAATAATTGATTATGAACCTATCCTTAGATGTACATGGGTGGGCCAACCAAAGTTGGGCTCTGTGTACAGTCTAATGTGGATTCTAGTACCCACTAAGGAATTAGGGTAATTCCTTCGAATTGGAGGTAGAAAGGCTATCAATTCGAATAAAATAGTGGGAGAAACCTTTTGATTAAAGTCCAAATCTTTAGGTTTAATGAATCAATTACTAATTAGAATTTTGGTTTTTCTTTGTGTAGACATGGCCACTTCCTCTATCGCTTCTGATCATTATTGGGCATACATGATAAGTTGGTGGGACACAAACTTCGATAGCTAGGTACCAAAAGTTGAAAGATTATCCTGGAGCAAAATGAACGGATCCTATATATGCTGACGGATCCTGCACCTGAGGAGCCAGCTGACCAATGCATGTGGAAATAGTCAGAGACACTTATCAAAAGTGGCTCAGCGAATCGAACCACGGTGCATTGCATTATGCTGACTATGCGATGAGCGATGAGTTCAGTCATAGAGGTTTGAGACAGCTCAGCCAAATGAAAATGCTCCCAAGTGTTGGAGGATTCTTTTGGCACACCCGATGATGTTGAAGAGGCACAAGACTAGTTGTGCCATCTTCAATGCTACCAGAATGCGGGATGGAGCCTCTGTCACTGATCATGTACTGTATATGATCGAGCTGATAGAGCACTTGAGCAAACTTGACTTTTTCCTTGCATGAACAACTTGGAAAAGATGCAATACTGAAACTTGCTGCCAAAGTTCCTATCTCCCCTTTCCTTACTCATTATAGAATGACAAAGCCTGAAGTAAACTACCATGGCTTACTGGGGTTACTTCAGAACTTTGAGAAGGATCACCAGCTCCATAAAGGAGTCGGTGAACTTAGTGGGAAGGTTCGTCTTCTGGTTCTCGATCCCTTTAGGAAAGAAAAGAAGAACAAGAAGAAGAAAGCCAAAGAAGGTACAAGTTCATGGTTGGGACATCAGTGCAGGGTCAGACCTCAGGAAGATCAAGCTTCGATAAGAGTTCAAGTTGAATGCTTCTTTTGCAAGAAGCGGGAGCACTGAAAGAGGAACTATCCTCAGTACATTATCTTCCCTGGAATTCCAAACAGATAGAAAAAGAAGCAAGCTATTGCTGGGCAAGATATTTATATGATAACTTCTTATAATTTCTCTATTTATGATATTACTTACTGGGTATTGGATACTGATTGCCCTTACCATATTTGTAATTCATTGCAGGGGTTGCAGGTCAGTAAAAGATTCGAGCAAGGCGAGAGATTCCTAAACATTGGAGATGGAAGACTAGTTTCTAGTTCTAGCTTTAGAAATTTTGAAACTTGTATTTGAATCTCATACCGTTGTTCTTAGTGATTGTCATTTCTATCCTAGTTTCTTTTTAAATATCATTTCTGTAGGTCTTTTGGCCATGAACAATTATGAAATTTTAATAAAGAAATGAGTTTGTAATGTCATTGTGAATGGTGTTACTACTTTCTGTGGATAATTGAATAATGGTGTATATATGTTATCACAATCCTATTAATGTAGTCTATTCTACTGGCAAGCATCCCTAGATTAGATAGTATATCAGATATCTACTTATGGCACTGTAGGCTAGGTCATATAAATACAAGAACATAGGATAAATAGGTTGACTCAAGGAGGGAAATCCTCAAAGTTAATGATTGTGAATCACTTCCAACCTATGAGTCCTATCTTCTTGGTAAAATGACCAAGTCACCTTTTACTGAAAAAGGTGAGAGAGCCAATGAGCTCTTAGGTCTAGTACATATACTGATGTATGTGGACCAATGAGCACAAGTGTCAGAGGTGGATATGTCTACTTCATCACTTTCATAGATGATCTATCCAGATATGGATATGTCTATCTGATGAAACATAAGTCAGATTCTTTTGAAATATTCAAATGATTTCTGAAGTAAAGTAGAAAAATAAACTAGGAAAAGAGTATTAAAACTCTTCGATCTGACCGAGAAAAAGAATATCCTTTCTGGTGAGTTTCTCACATATCTAGGAGAGAATAAAATTCTCTCCCAATGGACTCCTCCTTGGAAACACCACAGCATAATGGTGTGTCTGAAAGGAGGAATCAGAACTTTGTTAGACATGGTCCGATCCATGATGGAATTTGCCAGCTTGCCGATATCCTTCTAGGATATGCACTCGAATCGGCTTGTTATCTATTAAATAGGATTTCCAAGTAAGTCTGTAGTTAAAATCCCATATGAGATATGGACAGGACGTAAGCCAGCACTTTCGTACACGTTAGGGTTTGGGGGTGCCCGGCTTATATCAAATGGTTAGTTATAGACAAACTTGGACCTAGGACTAGATAAGTGTACATTCATAGGGTATCCAAAAGAAGACCAAAGGATACTATTTCTACCATGCTAATGAACAAAAGGTGTTTGTCAGCCTTATGGCAACCTTTTTGGAAAAGGAGTTTCCTTGGTGAAGGAACTCTTGCCTCTAAGGTTGAACTTTGATGAAGTTCAATAGGTAGAAAGTTCGATACAGAAATATTGAACCTAAGTCCGATTTGATCAGATCAGATCCGAAGCCTAGTGAACCTGCACCATTAAGATGATCCGGTAGAGTATCCCTGCCATCCGAAACAGATTCTATAGGATTCTTGATACTAGGATGGTGATCCCATTGAACTCGATGAGAATGATGAGGATCTGATTACCTTATATAGGATGCGATGCAGAGACTCAACTCTGGGAAAATGGCTAGAAGCCATGAGATTCGAAATGGATTTCATGAAGGTTAATGATGTATGGACATTAGTTAGACCCACCTGAAGGAGTTTAAACCCATTGGGTGTAATATGGGTCTTCGAAAGGAAGAGGGGTGCATAGATGAAAAGGTGGAGACCTATAAAGCTCATCTAGTTTGCCAAGAGGGTATCGTCAACATTATGGTATTGACTATGACGAGACGTTCTCTCCTGTGGCAATGCTCAAATCCATTCGGATCATGCTTGCCATTGTTGCCCATCTAGACTATGAGATCTGGCAGATGGATGTAAAGATAGCTTTTCTAAATAGAGAGCTAATAGAAGAGGTGTATATGATACAACCTGAAGGATTTATATTCATAGATGAGTCCAAGGTGTGCAAGCTTCAGAGATCCATTTATGGATTGAAGCAGGCATCTCGGAGTTAGGACATGCATTTTGATAAAGTGACAAAACATATGGCTTCGTTAAGAATAGAGAAAAACCTAGCATTTATAAATGGGCAAATGGTCTAGTAGTGGTATTCTTTATTTTGTACGTGGATGATATTCTCTTAATTAGGAATGACATGAAGAAAAAAACCCTATTTTTTTGATGTAGGTTCGCTCAGATCTGATTGGATCAAGAGGAATATTTTAAAATTTTTCTCTAAGATCCTAATCAAATCTAAGACTCTTCAGATCTGATCTTATTAGTCTAATAAAAAAATAAAATAAAATAAATTCTAAATTTAATCATATCTTGGTTTTGGGTAATCCTATTATCCTATGATGATCCCAATATTTGCCAGAAGTTTTGGATGTAGCCACGCAAGCGTTGGCCTCTACAGGTATCCACTTGGATAGAATCTTGAGATCTTCTTCTTCTCAATCTATCCTTCAAAAATTAGATCTGGATATGATCTTAAAGATCTTCAAACTGGCTTTTAAAGATCAGTCGTTGTCTCTTGCAGCAGTGCTGCCTTCTTCCTTCCCTGTCGCCTTTCCCTTGCTTGGATCACACCTAACTTATGCCCAAAGCTTCTTGGGCATGAAGAGGAGAGAGAAAACTAGAGGGTGGCATGGAGAAGGAGGAAGAGGGGCTATGTGGCATGGGCTAAGGCAGAAGCTCTTTCAATCTAGGCACGGATAGGGCTTTTATAGACCATGCTGCGCCATGCAGTGCCACATCATCCCGGGCAATCAAAGCCCTTTGTGCAATCAGATCTAAATCTGATTGGTGAGATGATATCATCTGATCTAATCATATTAGAATCCCTCAAAACTCTCCTTAGATGGTGCCAAGACTGGTCAAATAGGACTCCTTGGTGCCATCTGGGTTGATTCCCTGAAGCAACTAGAGTCCCATCTATATGGGACTCCAATCCTTATCCACATGGGGTGCATGCCTAACTAGGCATGCGGCCTTTGTCTCTCTACCTTTTAGCAGGGAGACAAGGATCAAAGTTCTCTCCTATGGGTGCATAACACATGAGTAGATGTCTAAGTGTCAAAGATTAACATTTGACCAAAGTTCAAGGATAAGATTTAGCAGGTGATGGAAAATGGCAGGTGTTATCTCAAATTTATCTGATAAATTAAGACAACCCTTTTCTGACTTGGACAAACTTCAGTCAGACCAAGTAAAGATTTTTGAGTGAGCCAAAATACATTTGGCTCAGTTGAGACAAGCTTTAATGATTGTTAAAGGTGAACATTAGGCTCAATCGTGTGCTAACATGATTTTCTTGAACCTAATTGAATCTTATTCAAATCAATTGAACTGGGTTAGTCCAATTGATGATATCCAAAACCAAACCCTTATTTGTGTGATTCAGTTAGGTTTAGTACTATATTGTAATAGGATATGTCACGATCTCTATCATCAACATCATCGAAATACCTTTCGATGGATCAAAACTTTTCTGATTCAGACAACTAGTATGATTGATCATCCAAATCATTCTAATTGCTCTCAAAATCTACCAGTGATACCTATCTGCATGTGGTGGCAACTTATCAGAATTGAAAATGAACCTCTCGATGCAGTTACCTATGTGATTAAATTTTTCTATCTTGAGCCTCGATCACATTAGGGTTAAGGTGTTCTTGTCAAATCCTAATATCCATCATATGAATTAATCATTCGATTCAAGTCCAATGTGAAAAACCTAATAGAAACTCTTTCTACTATTTTACTCTACCATGGCCATGGGCTTATGGACTTAATTCTCATGATCATCATAGGACTACTCCTCATCTACAGAGGTAGATAGATCCTCTATTGGTGCAATCCAATTTCTATAATGAACATGCTATAGCCAACATACACCTTAGGATTTCGAATGGCTAGGAGATCGAGTAATGGTGTAGAAAAACTATAATACCATCAAGGTAAACTATCGATACACCTCAGATCAAAGAACCAGACACACTACTGCAGCTTCAAGCCAGTCATCAATTAGAAGGTAGATTTTCTGATGACTGCTCGAGGTGGTCATGCTCAGTGCCCTCATTCTCTAAAGAGTACCTGTACTCTCGTTTTAGTGTCTCTACACCATAGACTCAAGACTCATCTATCCTAAAGAAGTGATCGTACACCAATCTTTTGGATCAATCACCATCCTCATGATGATCCTATGGTCGGAAGCATTTTATGAGTTAATAATGAAAATTCATGTCTTAAATTTTCAACTCTTGAAAATATAAACTATCATTACTATTAACTCAAGGGATGTATCACAGACACTTTCAAATACACACTACGATAGAAAATAACTTATTTTATTATTTATAGTTAAAATTATAATTTTGTCCTTAAAAGTGTATTATAAGTGTCAGCCAATCTGGCTCTTAGGGCACACATATCTAACAAACTCCCACTTGACCTAAAGTCAATTGGCTATAAATCTAAGTCCCATCTTCTTAAGGTGGGCTTCGATCTTCTACTGGCCCAACGACTTTGTGAGTAGATCTGTCGCATTGTATGCGGAGTCGACTATCTTGACCTCGGCGTAATCTTTCTCGAGGTAATTGCGGATGAGGTGGTATCACTGCTCGATGTGCTTGGATTTCTGATGAGACCTTGCCTCCTTAGTAAGAGCTATGGTGCCATTATTATCACAATATAGAGGAATGACATCCGATGGCATCACTCTGATCTTTGTGGTGAATTTTTTGTACCAGAATGCCTCCTTCGTAGCTTCTGATGTAGTGATGTATTTTGCTTCCATGGTGGAATCTGCTATCACTATCTGCTTGAAATACTTTCAACTGACAGCACTACTATTACACACAAATAGACTTTCAGATGTCAACTTTTGATAATCTATATCAGATAAAAAATCTAAGTCTGTATACCCCGGACTTGGAGTTCTCCATTATCAAAAACCAACAACATATCCTTAGTTCTTCTTAAGTACTTAAGGATACATTTCACAAAAATCTAATGTTCTTCACTTGGATTCGACTGATATCTGCTTGTGACACTCATAGTATGGGCTATATCAGGTTGTGTACATAACATGGCATATATGAGGCTCCCTATTGCTGAAGCATAAGAGATCTTGCTCATGCGTTCTATTTCCTCAGGCGTGCTATGGCACATCTTTTTGGAAAGATAAATGCCATATCTGAAGGATACTAAACCCCTCTTAGAGTTTTCCATACTAAACCTCTTTAGCACTTCCTCTATGTACATCTTCTGTGAAAGTCCTAGCATCCTATTCGGTCTATCTCTATAGACCTTAATTTCTAGAATGAAGGATGCTTCTCCTAGGTCTTTCATGGAGAATTCTTTAGATAACCATATTTTAACTATGGTCAACATGGGAATATCATTCCCAATAAGGAGGATATCATCCACGTATAGTATGAGGAAGACAATAGCGCTCCCACTGATCCTTTTTAAAAATACATGGTTCCTCCTCATTTTTGATGAAATCAAATAATTTGATCACATCATTAAAATGAGTATTCCAGCTCCGAGATGCTTGCTTAAGTCCATATATGGATCCTTTGCAGCTTGCATACTTTGTGATCAGTATCATTGGATGTGAAACCTAGCGGCTATTCTATATAGATATCTTCCTCAAGATATCCATTTAAGAACACCATTTTCACATCCATTTGCCATATTTCATAATCGAAATAGGCTGCAATAGCAAGCAATGTGCGGATGGATTTTAGCATAGCTACTGGCGAAAAGGTATCCTGATAGTCAATGCCTTCATGCTGACTATATCCTTTTGCCACTAATCTAGCTTTGAATGTCTCTACATTCCCATCTACACCAATCTTTCTCTTGTAGATCCATTTACACCCAATAGGTACTATACCTTCTGATGGATCTACCAAGGTCCAGACTTGGTTTGAGTGCATCGAGTCAATTTCTGACTCCATTGCCTCTAACCATTTCTCAGAGTCGATATCTGATATCGCCTCATCATAGGTTTTAGGATATCACCATGAACCCCATTACCTACGAGGAACATTTTCGCTACTTTCTCTAAAATAGTACCTAAGTACCTCTCAAGGGGATGAAAAATTCTTTTCGATCTATGAGGTGGAGGAGGTAGTGATTGCATTGGCTCAACCAGATTTGGTTCCATGGGGTCCTTAGCTCGTTTCTCTTGTGAGACTTTCTCCTTGAGCTTGATCTGCTTTCCAATGCAGCTATCTTGAATAAACTATTTTTCAAAAGAAATATTATGCCGACTCACAATCATATTATGGTCTTCTAAAATTTAGAAATAATATCCTAATGATTCTTTAAGATATCCTATAAATTGAGATCTAAAGGACCTATAGTCTAACTTATCCGCTTGTTATCTTTTGACATGAGCCGTATAATCCCAAATTTTGAGATGACTCAGACTTGATTTCTTACCATGCCATATCTCATACAGTATGGTAGAAATAATTTTAGAGAAAACCTTGTTCAGTAAATGTATAGCAGTTAACAGACTATGCCTCCAAAAAATATCAAGAAGGTCTATAAAGCTCATCATGGATCGGAACATATCTGATAGGGTTCGGTTCCTTCGTTCTAAAATTTTATTGAGTTGAGGTATTTCAAGTGGAGTCCATTGAGAGACTATGTCATTTTGCCTAAGATAGTCCAAAAATTCCCGACTAAGGTATTCACCTCCTCGATCTGATTGAAGAACCTTAATGAATTTTCTAGTTTGCTTTTCGACTTCATGTCTAAATTTTTTAAACTTTTCAAAGGCTTTAGACTTGTATCTCATAAGATACACGTACCCATACTGAGATAAATCATCGATAAAGGTTATGAAGTAATCAAAGTTGCCTCTAGTCAGCACATCAAATGGATCGCACACATCAGTATGTACTAGGGCTAATAGATCCATGGCCCTTTCTCCATGTCCTACAAAAGGGAGCTTAGTCATTTTGCCATGAAGATATGATTCATAAATTGGATATGACTCGAAAGTCAATAGACTCAATAGTCCAATTTTTTTCTATTTGTTAACCCTATCTTCTGCTATATGACCTAGCCATAGGTGCCATAGATACCTATCATTTGGACTATCCCTGGGTCATTTTAATCTTATGGCATTCATATTTTGCTTGATATTAAAGATAGATATATCAATATGTAACTGGTAAAGATCGTTAATGAGGAAACCACTTGTAATTTTATTTCTTTCATAAAGAATATTACAATGATCCTTAAGAAAACTAATTACATAGCCTTTTTATGCTAAACATGAAACAGAAATCAAATTTCTACTTACTATAGGCACATAATAACAATTCCTAAGTACTAAATCTAAGCCAGACGAAAGTCGAAGAGGATAGGTTTCTACGGCCACAGTAGCAATCCTTGCTCCATTTTCGACATATAGGATCATCTCACAATCCCTCAGCCTTCTGTTATTCTCAAGATCCTGTATGGAAGTGCATAAATGAGCACTAGAATTAGAGTCAAGCATCCAATTAGATGCAAAAAAAATCATAAGGCTAGATTCAATAACGAGCATAGCTCCAGAAGAACCTATCTCCTTCTTATTCTTTAGGGTGGTCTGGTATGTAGGGTAGTTTCACTTCCAATGGCCATCAATATTACAATGGAAATACTTTTCTTTGTTAGCAATCTTCTTCTTCAACTCTATCTTTCTTTTCTTTCCACCTTCTATCTTTTCACAGACTTCTTCTTCTTTCTAAAAGACTTTCTCTTGGAAGAAGTCCATTCTATAGCAAGTATTGAGCCTTTAGAACCTTTCATAGAAAGCTCAGCAGTAACCAGCATATTCATAAGCTCGACCTGAGTATTCTTAAGTTTATGCATATGGTAGTTCATGATGAACTACCCATATGCATCAGTCGAGGATTGCAGTATTATATCATTCTACGGATCCTGATCTAACTTCACTCCGAGCTTCTCAAGCTCTTTCAAGTCCTTGATCATCATCAAATAATGATCTTGAATTGACTGCCCATCATGCATTTTAGCCTTAAATAGTCATTTAGTGATCTGATATTTGGCTGTGCGACTCTGTTTACCAAATAACTCTTGAAAGTGAGCCAACATTTGGTGGACAGTCTTGATATCTTTATGTTGGTGCTGAAGTTCATCAGACATCAAACCGAACATGTAGTATCTGACCTTGTTATCTTCATCTGTCCATTTGTCAAGAGATGCTCTTTGTTTAGCAGACAGATGGGCTGGTAAGGTGGGAGGATTTTGCTCTAATACATGAGTTAACTTTTTAGAATCCAAAATAATTTTGAAGTTCCAAAGCCAATCCTTATAATTGGATCCGATCAGTCTATGGGTGTCCAGGATACGGGCTAGTGGGTTGGATGCAGATATTTTTCTTTTTCCTATAGAGAGTCAAAGTTTATAGTTAGATTTTGAAATTAAGACTTAACTAATTTATTTAGGGATTTGATTTTTAAATAAATTAGCTCTCATTATTTTTTTGGATCCCTACACTCACTCTGTAAAGATGTGAAAATCTTCATGATTACTGATTTCTAGAGGATGGTGCAGTCCCACCAACTGACTCATCATCTCACCTAACAGTTATTGATGATGGGTTAGCCAATGAGTAAACAACTCTTATCCAATGATTCTCTAATCATGATGCACCCAAGCTTGATCTCTAATTCATGAATCTCATCGTGCCCGAAATATTGATCCACTCCTTAGTTAAGTTAGACCCACCATTTGCACAGATTGGATTTCTAATTGGATCTCTCATCGTATCCAAAATATTGAGTCCAATCCATCCTCCAGCCTATAGCATCTAATGCCTAATAGACATGGTTACGTCCTTCCAATGCAACTGAACCACTATGACCAGTCGAGAACAATCAACCCTGGGAAGGGCCCACATATCTACAATAGTGGAAAACCTTAGACTTAATATTTTTTAGGAAGATTTGATTTAGGTCTCTTTAAACTTGACTTGACATAGCCATAACTATTATGACTAATCTAGTGGCATGGGTTAGCTCGAATTATTAGCCATCTTAGATCAAGACTGAGTCGACAAATATGGCCAGGTAAGTGAGACCGATGGAAGAGATATGCCATTAACTCAATAAGAATGGATTCAAGTCAAGGAGCTCCCAATTAAAAATCAGTCGATTGTATCTGCCAAACTTACCTTAGATACCAAATTGTTGAGTCAGAACCAATCGGATTAGCCTATAATCCAGACTCTAACCACTGAGCCTAATTAGATCTTAACTTAATCGATCACTCATGTGACTCGACCTTGACCCAGACTTAATCCTATTAGACTAGTCAATTTAAGCACTCTTAATCCCATCTAATCGACTCTTGATTCGGTTTAATCAACCACTAGACCTAATTGAGCTACCCAAGCTCGAATCCAATTTTATGAATATATCTTAGATCTAAAAATTTTTAATTTTAGATCTAATATATTTCATAATCTTAATTCTTAATTATGTTTAGGATTCATAAATAAAATATGTAAATAAAATTTTAGGATTTTAGAATGTAGGATTTTGTAGAAAATAAGTTTTTGATTTTTGATTAAGGACGAACACATAGCACCCCTACAAATCATAAAAACATCCCATCGAATGAAAGGATAGAACCTTTAAATCCTACTTCGTTCTTATGATCGAACAACCAAAGGGAACACCTTAATCAGAAATATGATAAATCTATAAAACTAGATAGATTTACATATATATCACATATATAAAAATTGATCTAACTTAAAAACATGTTTTTCATACATCTCATGTATCATATCATGCATGTTTTTTGATCTAAATTATCTTATAAACATCTAAAAAATAAGATTTAAATTGATCATATCAAATTAAAATTTATTCTAGATAATTTTGAAGAACTATTCTATAACTATTCTAAACATGAATCTATCATATCTCATATGAATAAATTAAAAAAAAATTATTTTCTATTTTTTAGATCTAATTATAATATTTATAATATTAAAAAAAAATAAATAAATAAATTTAAAAATTATAATTAATTAAATTAAAATTATGATCATGTTAGACTATACATAGAATAATTCTATTTCGAATCTAGTCATGCATCTCATACATCTTAGATCTAGATTATTTAATTTTTAGTTTTTTAATTTTAGATCTATTCATATCTCATGTGATATCTAAAATTATCTAACTATCAGATTAAAAATAAATTAAAATAAGATCTAATAAATTTTGGAACCTGGCTCTGATACCAATTGAAGGAAAAAATTCTATTTTTTTAATGTAGGTTCGTTCAGATCTGATTGGATTAAGAGGGATATTTTAAAATTTTTCTTGAAGATCCTAATCAAATTTAAGACTCTTTAGATTTAATCTTATTGATCTAATAAAAAAATAAAATTAAATTAATTCTAATTTAATCATACCTTAGTTATGGGTAATCCTATTACCCTGTGATGATCCCAATGTTTGCCTGAAGTTCTAGATGTAGCCACATAAGTGCCTGATCTCTACCGATATCCACTCGGATAGGATATAAAAATCTTCTCCTTTTCAATTTATGCTCCAAAAATTAAATCTGGATCTAATCTTGAAGATCTTCAAAATGGCTTTTGAAGATCGGCCGCTGTCTCTTGCAGCAGTGCTGCCTTCTTCCTTTCCTATCACCTTTCTCTTGCTTGGATCGTACCTAACTTATGCCCAAAGCCTCTTAGGCATGGAGAGGAGAGAGAAGACCAAGGGGTGGCATGAAGAAGAAGGGAGAGTGGCTATGTGGCATGGGCTAAGGCAGTAGCTCTTTCAATCTAGGTGCAGATAGGATTTTTATAGACCCTACTATGCCATGCAGTGCCACATCATCCCAGCCAATCATGGCCCTTTATGCAATCAGATCTAAATCTAATTGGTGGGATGACATCATCTAATCTAATCAGATTAGAGTTTCTTAAAACTCTTCTTAGATGGCACCAAGACTGATCAAGCAGGACTCCTTGGCGACATCTAGGTTGATTCCTTGAAGCAACTAGAGTCCCATCTGTATGAGACTCCAATCCTTATCCACATGGGGTGCACGCCTCCCTAGGTGTGCACCCTTTGTCTCTCTACCTTCTAGCAGGGGGACAAGGGTCAAAGTTCTCTCCTATGGGTGCATGACACATGGGTAGTGTCTAAGTGTCAAAGGTCAATATTTGACCAAAGTCCAAAGACAAGATTTAGCAGGTGATGAAAAATGGTAGGTATTGTCTCAAATTTATGTCATAAATTAAGACAACCCTTTTCTGACTTGGACAAGCTTTAGTCAGACCAAGTAAAGATTTTTGAGTGAGCCCAAACACATTTGGCTCAGTCGAAACAAGTTTTAGTGATTGTTAAAGGAGAATATTTGGCTCAATCATGTGCTAGCATGATTTCCTTGAATCTAATTGAATCTTATTCAAATCAATTGAACTAGATTAGTCCAATTGATGATATCCATATCTAAACTCTTATTTGTGTGACCCAATTAGGTTTAGTTCTATATGATAATGAGATATGTCATGATCTCTATCATCGACATCATCAAAATACCTTCCGATGGATCAGAACTTTTCTGATTCAGACAACTAGTATGATCAATCATCCAAATCATTTTAATTGCTTCCAAAATCCACCAGTGACACCTAGCAGCATATGGTGGCAATCCATTAGAACTAAAAATGAACCTCTTGGTGTAGTTACCTGTGTGATTAAGTTCCTCTATCTTGAGTCTCGATCAGATTAGGGTTAAGATGATCTCGTCAAATCCTAATATCCATCATATAAATTAATCATTCGATTCAAGTCCAATATAAAAATCCTAATAGAAATTCTTTTTATTATTTCACTCTATCATGGCCATGGGCTTATGAACTTGATTCTCAAGATCATCATAGGACTGCTCCTCATCTACCGAGATAGATAGATCTCCTATTGGTGTAATCCAATTCGTATAATGAACATGCTATAGCCAACATACACCTTAGGATTTCAAATGGCTAAGAGATTGAGTTATGGTGTAGTCAAACTATAACATCCTCATGGTGAACTGTTGATGCACCTCAGATCAAAGATCCAGACACACTACTGCAGCTTTGAGCCAGTCATTAAGAAGAAGGTAGACTTCCTGATGACTGCTCGAGGTGGTCACACTCAGTGCCCTCGTTCTCTAATGAGTACCTATACTCTCGCTCTGGTATCTCTACACCATAGACTCAAGACTCATCTATCTTAAAGAAGCGATCATACACCAATCTTTCGGATCAATTATCATCCTCATGATGATCCTACGGTCGAGAGCATTTTATGAGTTAATAATGAAAATTCATATCTTAAATTTTTAACTCTTGAAAATATGAACTATCATTACCATTAACTCAAGAAATATATCATAAACACTTTCAAATACACACTATATAGAAAATAATCTATTTTATTATTTATAGTTAAAATTATAATTTTGCCCTTAGAAGTGTATTAAAGTATCAACCAATCTAGCTTCTAGGGCATACATATCTAACATGACATCCCTGCACTACAAGGAATAAAAGTCTGGTTGTCATCATAGTTCTCCATGAAGGACTTGGGTGAAGCATCCTACATCCTAGGGATAAAGATCTATAGGGATAGATCTAAATGGATGCTTGGTATATCCCAATCCACGTGCATAGAAACTATGCTGAAGAGGTTCCGTATGGAGAATTTTAAAAAGGGCTATCTTTCAATAGGCCAAGAAATTTCTCTCTCTAATAAGGATTGTCCGACAACTCCTGAAGAGAGGGAGCGTATGAGTAGAATTTCCTATGCTTTGGTAGTGGGGTCTGTTATGTATGCAATGATATGTACGAGACGAGATGTGGCATACTCACTAGGAGTAGTGAGTAGATACCAGTCTGATCCTGAAGAAAATCATAGAAAGCTGGTTAAAACCATCTTTAAGTATTTGAAAAATACTAAGGACCAATAGTTGGTTTATGATGAGTTAGATCTAAAGCTTGTGGGGTTTATAGACTCTAGCTTTCAATTTGATCATGATGACAGTAAAAGTAAATCAGGATATATCTTTACTATAAATGGTAGAGCCATCTGCTAGAAAAGTTTTAAGCAGTATACAGTGATTGACTCTGTTTGTGAAGTAGAGTACATGAAAGCATCAGATACAACAAAAAAAGCTATCTGGCTCAGGAAGTTCATCACAGAGCTTGCAGTAGCACCCTCCATTAATGGTTCAGTCTTGCTCTACTGTAATAGCACTAGCATCATAGCTCAAGCAAAGAAACTGATGGCACACCAGCAAACAAAGCATATTTGTGCCGCTTCCATTTGGTCAATAAGATCGTAAATCATGGTGATATCGACCTTCAGAAGATCAATGAAAAAAAGAACCTAGCCGACCCCTTCACTAAAGCTCTGGCAATCAAGGAGTTCGACAATCATAAGTCGAAGATGGATATTAGATACTATGCCGAGTGGCTTTAGGATAAGTGGGAGTTGTTGAAAATTATGTTCCAAAGCCAATCATCAGCCTGTTGATGGTTGAAATATTATAATTAATTTATTAATTGATAAAAAATATTTTGGCATCTTTTTTCATCATAAGTTTACATCTTCTAATGAACCTCATTATTGTGATGAAGTTCTTAGGACTATTTAGTTTCGATAAAGAGAGGATTTATCGATTAGTCCTTAAATTTGTTTATGACCAAATGATAGGCTGTTAATTAGGACGACAGTGTCTATCGAGCATAGGTCGTTATTTGCCATATAGGTTGGTTGTCCTCTTAACCAAGGTGTGTGGAGATACTAGTGTGGTATACAAGTGAGATGTATGGGTATATCATCATTGAACATGATCAACTTCAGAGCATTCTGCTATCGAGAATGTCTCTGATGGGATATAGGTATAAGTATCCCTTGGACCTGAGATCACCTCAGTGACTTACAAGCAACTCATTATGCTTTGGTACCAGACTAATTGAATTTTTAATTCAATAATGGAAGGCTTCTGGGCATAGTCAAGTACTTACGAAGTCAGAGTGTGATCAAGATGGAATTGACCACTCCAAGAGTTGGAGAAGAATGTATCACTATATTTCAATATAGCAAAACCTTGGACAGGATAATCCATCAGATGGATTTGATATTTTGAAATACAATATGGACAATTTGATCAGAGTTGATAGTTGATCTCTGATGTGTCCTACAAGCATTGTGGTCAAGGGGATGAATTATATGAAAACTATATCTGCATGGATTCTAAGGATGGTGTTCTACACCTTCGACCTATCAAGCCATTAGGTATCATTGCTAGATGGTCACTACGATTGGTACAGAAATTTATTCCTATGCTATCAATTTACGTTTGGACCTATGAGGTCACATACATAAGTGCTTATGATCTGATCAGATGGTTGATCAATGATTAAGAATCGGTCTAGGGTTAAACAATCAATATAATTGGTGTTTAACCTAGTGCAAGTGTAGCAGGAGGATCGATTAGCAATTGGATCACTAATTAGCTTAATTTGATTAAGCCAATAGGCTAAGATTAAGTCTAATTAAATATAATTTAATTGCATTTAGTTTGGACTTGATTGGATCAAGTCCAATTGGTTTATTGGATAAGCCAAATGCAAGGAAGAACTAGTCCTAGTCTAACTAGGACTCGGATCAATCCAATTTTCGAATTTGATTAGAAAATAAATTAGAATTAAATCTAATTTAATCTAATTTATTTAAATTCTTAAATGGTTAGTGCCTTATTTAATTTGGTTGGATTAATCTTGATTTTATTATTAGATATATATGCCCTAGAAGCCAGAATTGGCTGACACTTGTAATACACTTCTAGGGGCAAAATTATAATTTTGACTAAAATCAATAAAATAGGTTATTTTCTATCACATATGTATATTTAGTGTCTGTGATACATCCTTTGAGTTAATGATAATGATAATTCATATTTTCAAGAGTTGAAAATTTAAGACATGAATAATCATTATTAACTCATAAAATGCTCCCGACCATAGGATCATCATGAGGATGGTGATTGATCCGAAAGGTTGGTGTACAATCGCTTCTCTTTAGTAGATGAGTCTTGAGTCTACGGTGTGGAGACATTGGAGCGAGAGTACAAGTACTCGTTAGAGAATGAGGGCACTGAGCGTGACCACCTCGAGTAGTCATTAGGAAGTCTACCTTCTCGTCAATGACTGACTCGATGCTGTAGTGGTGTGTCTGGTTCTTTGACCTGAGATGCATCGATAGTTCACCTTGAGGGTGTTATAGTTTGACTACACCATTACTCGGTCTCCTAGCCATATGAAACCCTGAGGTGTATGTTGGCTATAGCATGTTCATTATAGGAACTAGATAGCATCAAGATGGAATCTATCTACCTCGGTGGTAGAGGAGCAGCCCTATGATGATCATGAGAATCAAGTCCAAAAGTCCATGGCCATGGCAGAGTGAAATAATAGAAAGAGTTTCTATTTAGGTTTTCACATTGGACTTGAATCGAATGATTACATCATATGACAGAGACTAGGGTTTGACGAGTTCACCTTAACCCTAATCTGATCGAGGGTCAAGATAGAAGAACTTAATCACATAGGTAGTTGCACCAAGAGGTTCGCATTCAGCTCTAATGGGTTGCCACCATATACTGCTAGGTGTCACTGGTGGATTTTGGAAGCAATTAGAATGATTTAGATGATCAATCATTCTAGCTGTTCGAATCAGAAGAGTTCTGATCCATCGAAAGGAGTTTCGATGATGTCGATGATAGAGATCATGACATATCCCATTACCATATAGAACTAAACCTAACTGGGTCACACAAACAAGGGTTTGAATCTGGTGATCATCAATTGAACTAATCCAGTTCAATTGATCTGAATAAGATTCAATTAGGTTCAAGAAAATTATGCTAGCACTCGATTGAACCTAACGTTCTTCTTTTACTATCATAAATAGTTGTCCTGACTGAGCCAAAGGAGTTTGTGCTCATTCAAAGGCCTTCACTTGGTCTGACTGGAGCCTGTCCAGATCAGAAAAAGATTGTTTTATTTTGTAAGACAATACCTGCCATTTTTGATCACCTGCCATTTCTCATCCTTTGACTTTGGTCAAAAGTTGACCTTTGACTGGTCAAACATTGACCATTGACACTTTGACTTCTGTCCACGTGTCATGCACCTATTGGAAAGTTGGTAGAGGCCTGTCCCCCTGCCAAAACCTTGTAAGGAGTAGGGCGCACGCCACCCTTGGCGTGTGCCCAAGCTGGAGGCGCCCAGGAGTCTATGTTGGACAGGGACTCCATCTCCTTTTTGGATTTCGATTAGAGTTCTCCTAAGAACCAAGTTTGACTAATCTTAGCCGCCATCTAAGGAGGAATCCAAGGGACTCTATTTTCACCAATCAAATTTAGATCTGATTTTACAAAGGGTTGTGATTGGTTGGGAAGAAGAGAAGTTGGATCACAGATAGTCTATAAATAAGACCCTACGCCCAACTCAAATTATGATTGAAAAGGAATTCAATTCCCATGCCCTAAGGCCTCCTCTCCCCTCTTCCTCCATGCCAAACACACCTTCTCCCTCTCCTCTCCACGTCCAAAGTAGTTTGGACCTTGGTTGGTGCAATCTAGACGAGAGAAAGGCGACTAAAAGATAGAAGGCTGCGCTGCTGCAAAGGACAACTGTTGATCTTCGAAAGGAGTTTTAAAGATCCTCCAGATCAGATCCAGATCTAATTTTTGGGGATGTGATAGAGAAGAAGAGGATCTCTAGATCCAGCCTGAGTGAATATCGGTAGAGGTCAGGTACTTGCATGGCTAGATCCAGAACCTTCCGCTGCTTATAGGATCATCAACAGGTAATAGGATTACCCACTTCAAGGTAAATTAAATTTGATTTAATTTATCTAAATTTATTTTAATTACTAAAATAATAAGAATTAAATTTAAAATATCTCAGATCTAATCTAGATCAAAGAAATTTTTTTTTTGAAATATATCTCCTTATCTGATCAGATCTGAACGAACCTAGTCCAAAAAATCAGAATTTTCCTTCAACTGTTATCAGAGCCAAGGTTCTAAAAGTGTTTAGATCTAATTTTAAATTTATTATAATTAAAAAATAAGTAATTTCAGATGTCACATGAGATGTGATCAGATCTGAAATCAGAAAAAAATTAAAATTAAATGATTTGGATCTTAGATTAGAAAATATGCATGACTAGTTCTAAAATAGAAAAGTTCTACAGAATAGTCTTGTATATTTTTAATTTAATTTAATTAAATCATATTTTAGATCTATTTATTTACTACTTTTTGATATTATAATTATTATAATAACATCTAAAAAATAGTAAATAAAAATTATTTAATTTTAAAACATTATATGAGATATGATTGATGCATGTCTAGACTAGTTGTAGAATAGTTCTACATAGTTATCTAGATTAGAATTTATTTTGATTAGATCAATTTAAATTTAATTTTTTAGATTATTATGACATAATTTAGATCTAAAAACATGCATGATTTGATACATGAGATGTATGTAAAATATGCCATGATTAGATCTAATTCTGTATATGAGATATATGATATAGATCTAAAACTATTTTGTAGTATTACTGATAGAGATGCGATGTTGTCGTTAAGACATCATGTTTATCAGTTTAATCCGACTTCTTAAAATCATTAAAATTATGTAGATAGTAGTGAGTCGGGTCGAATCCACAGAAAAGGTAGTGTTTTTAGATTTAAAATCTTTGATTTTTTTGAAAAGAAAAGAAGAAAAGAATTTGAGTTTTCAGAATCAAAAGTGAAGTTGGAAAATTAAAAGCAAAAATTAAAAGGTGCAGAAATTTAAATTTGGTACTAAGATCTATTAGTTAGATCTTAGCATCTATTTGAAATAAAATAAAAAGTAATAATTAAAATATAAAAACTAAATTATAATAAAAATAAAAAGCAAAAAATTAAAATATAAAAATAAAATTTTTATTAATTAAAATTTTAGAATTTAAATACATAGAATTTAAAAAAAAATAAAATAAAATAGCCTGATCTCTGATCTTGGATCGGCATTGGCAGAAAGATGGTGTAGAAGCTCGGCTCTTCTTCTCGGCATCCGTTGCTTCGAAGCAGCCTTTAACCCATAGCCTGGCTTCGCCCTGTACCAAAGCTTCACCTTGATCGGAGATGTTGATTTTTGGAGGCCTGGGGTCCTTTTTATAGAGCTAGGAGGGCTGGATATTTTTTCTAAAGGCAATATGGGACTAATGCCTTTGTAATCATCAAAATTTGAATAAAATTTGAATTAAAATAGCTCTGATAGATCTCTGATAAATCTGATAAAATCCAGCCATTCAATAGGAAATCCAACGGTCCAAAAATCATCAAAATCGGATGCAGATCAACTCAGATCGGGTCGGATTAAATTCTGGCCGTTGGATCGCGCTTGATGGAGGAAATCTGGCCGCAAATCATGCGCTTGAGAGTTTGATCACCGTTGGGAGCTTTCTGGACCGTCGGATCATCGCCTGGATCGAGCGCTGCCGTCCGATGGTGATCCATGTGATGTCTGTAGCTGAATAAAATTCGAAAGCAACCACAGCCGTCCGATCCTGACCGCAAACAACCACATCCGTCCGATCGCGCAATCACTGTTCCCATGGACCGCGTGGACCGGCCGCACCGCACACCGCAGCCAATCAGCGCTTCTGTTGCCGAGCGAAAAGACTAAATTACTCCTTGTGAGCCGCGATAAATTTCTGTAGACCCTTTAGGGGTCTAGGTCCACCACGTGGCAAGCTCTGATTCGCCGGATTTTGCTGAGCTGGCGGTCCACGCCTGGATCGTGGACCGGCTGATGGCTTCAATGGCTGAGTCGACTTTGATGGCTTGGCTTGGCTTGGTGGCTCGGCTTGGCTTGGTGGCTCGGCTTGCGGAGCCGGCTGAGCCATTTTCTTTTTTATTTAATTTTTATTTATTTTATATTTTTTAAAAATTCATATCTTTTCCATTTTAGCTCCGTTTTACTTGAAATTTATTTCGTTGTGATCAAAAAAATGAGCTCTTTCTATTGATAATAAAATTTTATTTTTTAATTTTTATTTTTTTATTATTTTTTAATTAATTTTTTAATTAATAAAAATATGAATTTTTTAAAAATTATATATAAATTGATTAATAATTCTTAAAAATTAATATAAATTAATTAATAAATTAATACTTTTATTGATGAATTTATGATGCTTATCACACCCCCCAACTTAAGCTTTGCTCGTCCTCGAGTAAAGAAAGAATTTAGTTTTAAATACCTTTTAACTTTAGAGTTTCGAATTTTACCTAAGCAATTTTCAAAATGGCCATTGATATTCAGTAGAGCTTAAATGAGATATATCATTGGGGTATTAATACTTATCAATAGAAAAATTAAGTAAAGAACATTAAATTTTTCAGAACTTTTTCTAAATTATTCCTACCTTTTATCTCTGATTTGTCTAAACTTTCATATAGGCAGGTGTATTGCTACTTCCATCCTTCATTTATTAATTTTTATTTTTACATTGCCCACTTTTTGATGCGAATATCATTGCTTACTTAGGCAACGGGACCCGGTTACTCGGTGGAAAACCAATATTTTTTTTTTTTTTTTTTTAACGTTGTACCACTATTGAGTGTCTTAACTCCTTAAGCTTTCTATTTGATCCATGTAGCGAGTCTTGGGCCAATGACTCCCAAACCAGTTGGCTTTAGGGCACTAGGTATAGAATACCCCTCGGGCTTACTAGCTCGAATCAAATAGGCTACGAGTTAAGACTAGCTTTACAACGAGCTTCTTTGCCCTTCCCACCTTTTGATGCGAAACTCAATGCTTGCTTAGGCAAAGAGGCCCGGTTACTCAGTGAGAAGTACTTGGAAAACTATTTTATTAAAATAAATTTTTATATGAAGAAACGTATAGTTACCCTACACAAGCCTATAAAAAGTAGACTTTTCTTTGATGCTAGTAGAAATAATTAGAAATGCTCCAAGGAAAAATTTTTTATGTTCTAGACTTAACTCTTTATTGAATTTTCTTAATACTTGATTCCTCAATATCTCACAGATTCTCTGATCTGTGCATCAATTTTCTTTTAAAAATGCTTAGTTTAATTCGATTCTTAAGCATAATCAGGTATCTAAATACTAAATACTAACTTTTTTGAGGACTTAAAATTTTAAAATTTTTTTATTTTTCTCTCCCCCCAACTTAATCGACATTGTCCTCAATGGAGAAGAAAAAATAAAGGATGTAATAAAGAACATGGAAGAATACACCTAACTCAGTATATATATATATTTTTTATTTTTTATTTTTTTGGTCCAGCACATGCCTTTGAAAATTTGAGCTCTCCCTCCAACTTATTCAAATTATCCTAAAAAAAAAAACTAAAAAGATAAATTAGATAAAAACTAAATATTGGGTTGCCTCCCAACAAGCGCTAAGTTTACCGTCTTCAGCCAGACACAATGTAGCTCACTATCCTGTGTCGAATATTGGATTGACAAATTCCAATGGTTTTGGATTGCCAATCTCAGAAAGTTGATTTATAATCCCATTATTGATATAATTCATTGTTAATTTTAGGGATATAATTTTATGATTCCATTCTCAGACCCATGTTTATTAAGAATTTCTCCTATTTGTTTTTCTAAAATGCTCATGAATGGAGTTTTAGGAGTTAAGTTTGATTCAATGGGTGCTGGAATGGTGACTAAAGGCGGTTTTAATTCTGGAGGTAAATTAATGTGATCCTTGCTTAAACAACTCCATTGACATTTCATTACATGCCTTTTGATTTTTATAAGAAGAACCAGCTTCTAGGGTTGAAGGGAATAGGACATTAGGTTTATAAGTCTCGGGTAAATCATCTATTCTCTTTTCCCTTATTTCTATCTCATTTAAACTGGAACTAGCATCAGTACTAATTCCTGGCTTGGGTTCTTCTATGTGGTTAGTCTCAGTACTAACCAGTTCCTCTAAATTTTTATTTTGGCTAGCATCAGTACTAGCCTCTCTCACCTGGTCTTGGTATGGGTCCATAAGAATCCTATAGCTTTTAAGTTCAGGAATTACTTTGGTATTCTCAAATTGGAGATTCTTAGATGAAACATTAGATTGATAATTTAATCCAGGTGGTTGGTGGTCATTAGGTGGGTTGTTTGAAATTGGTAGGTTCGGTAGTTGATCTAGTTCTCTCCTCATGTTAGACTCAACTAATTATCCTATTTGAGCTTCTAGTCTGGCGATAGATTGCTGTTGAGTTAGAATTAATTGTTGAAGTTGGTTAAATCTATCATCAGCTAGATTGGTCTGTTGAGGAGGTGGGTATGAAGGCTGATTATAATATGATGGCTGGTTAAACTGACTAGGCTGACCATTATTATAGGCATAATTTTGATAATTTTGCTCAAGTGAAATTTGGGTCTGAGCCTGAGTCTGTTGGGATGTCCAAGAAAAATTAAAGTTACTCCAATCTGAATTATATGAATTTGAAAATGGGTCATTAATCAATTTGGAGTATCCTTGAGTAGCTTGAACTTGTTCTTGGATAAAATATGGAAACTGTGCAGTCATAGGATATTCACTTACATGATGGGTTGGACTAGCACAGATTGAATAATTCTCCTGATAATTAGAAGATGATGTGAATTGTGCAGGAGATTGTTGACCTAGGGTTAGGAGTTGATCTATTTTCTGAGCAAGAAGGTCAACTTTATCTAATTTTTGGACTATTAGGTTCAGATTAGCCATTTGATTATTATGTTTAATGTGAATCAACCATTCAATTAAGTTCAACTAAATCAGAAAAAGCGATTTTCTACCATGCATGTATTAGTGCAACCCTATTGTGTGGTTCAAAAAAAAATTTAGATTTTTATTTATTTTTTTTAATTATTATTATTATTATTATTTTATTATATTAAAAATTAATTTTTTTTAATTATTTTATTTATTAATTTTAATTTAATTTAATTTATTATTTTTAATATTTTTTAGTTAGTTTAATTTAATTTTTATTTTATTTTATTTTTAGAGGAGTAAGGAGAAGAGTTCTAAAGAAGAGGTCCTAAGGAGTCCTAGAACTAAGAAGAAAGAGAAGAATTAGGTTTAATTAGATTTAATGTTGGTTAGCAATCAAGTTGGTCAATCAATCCTGACTAAGGGTTATCCTAGATCTAGACAGCTCCTAACTGCCAAGGTCACCTTCAAGCCCTCCAAGTGTAGGATTAGCCAATCAACTAGCCAGGTAAGTGTAAGGTCGGTGGGAGTCCCCCCGTTGCTTGCCTTAGACACCAATTGTGCTTGGCCAGGTAAGCGAACGGAACCAATTAGAAACCACCTTCCTTCGGGCCCAATCGTCCCTGAACCACTTTCCTAGACACCAGTCAAATTGACTTATCCTAACCCGGTTCAACTCTTAGGATTCCTTGTCCTATTGAGCTCGAGTTCCTAGGGTTGATGTCTAATTGATTTTAAAATTAAAGGCTTAGGTCAATGCAGGATGTTGGTTGGTTGTTTGTGGGCTAAGGAAGGGTGATCAAATCCCCACCTTATCTTGTTTAATTGGGTTGTGCCCTTAATTTGATTTAATATGAATATGCATGAAAAAAAAAAAATTCAATCAAAGGGTTTTATGCAATTTAAACTAGATGCATGCAACTAATTGAATTCTGAAAGGCTTACCTTGCCTCCAGCAATCACCAAAAAAAAAAAATAAAAATAAAAATAAAACTAATATGATGCATGCTCTAAACAGTTAGGATTTCTAATCTTATCATGAGGCTTTTAATTAGGTTTAAATGAATATTTTTTTAAATTAATTTAAAAATAAAATAAATAAATAAATAAATAAAAAGAAAAGAGGACTAGGGTTAGGATTGATCTCACCAAAATTTGATGCTTTCTTCATTTTTTCTTTTTTTTCTACAAAATAAATAAAAAAAATTAGTAAGCAATATTAAAAAAATATAATTAATTTATAAAAAAATCAAAGAAATCAAAGAAAAAAATAGCATCTATTCCTTCCCCGGCAACGGCGCCAAAAACTTGGTGCATTTGCCGAAATTATTTTTAATAAATCAAAGAAATCAAAATCAAAAATCAAAAACCTTCCCCGGCAATGGCGCCAAAAACTTGATAGGAACGCGATGTTGTCGTTAAGACACCGTGTTTATCAGTTTAATCCGACTTCTTAAAATCATTGAAAATGCGTAGATAGTAGTGAGTCGGGTCGAATCCACAGGGAAGGTAGTATTTTTAGATTTGAAATCTTTGATTTTTGAAAAGAAAAGAAGAAAAGAATTTGAGTTTTCAAAATCAAAAGTGAAGTCGAAAAATTAAAAGCAAAAATTAAAAGGTGCAGAAATTTAAACTTGGTACTAAGATCTACTAGTTAGATCTTAGCATCTACTTGCAATAAAATAAAAAGTAATAATTAAAGTACAAAAATTAAATTACAATAAAAATAAAAAGTAAGAAATTAAAATGCAAAAATAAAATTTTTATTAATTAAAATTTTAGAATTTAAATACATAAAATTTAAAAAAAAATAAAATAAAATAGCCTGATCTCTGATCTTGGATCGGCATTGGCAGAAAGATGGTGTAGAAGCTCGGCTCTTCTTCTCGGCACCCATTGCTTCGAAGCAGCCTTTAACCCATAGCCTGGCTTCGCCCTGTACCAAAGCTTCACCTTGATCGGAGATATTGATTTCTGGAGGCCTAGGGTCCTTTTTATAGAGCTAGGAGGGCTGGATATTTTTTCTAAAGGCAATATGGGACTAATGGCCTTTGTAATCATCAAAATACAAATTTGAATAAAATTTGAATCAAAATAGCTCTGATATGACTCTGATAAATCTGATAAAATCCAGCCATTCAATAGGAAATCCAACGGTCCAAAAATCATCAAAATCGGATGCAGATCAGCTCAGATCGGGTCGGATTAAATTCTGGCCGTTGGATCGCGCTTGATGGAGGAAATCTGGCCGCAAATCATGCGCCTGAGAGTTTGATCACCGTCGGGAGCTTTCTGGACCGTCGGATCATCGCCTGGATCGAGCGCTGCCGTCCGATGGTGATCCGCGTGATGTCTGTAGCTGAATAAAATCCGGAAGCAACCACAGCCGTCCGATCCTGACCGCAAACAACCACATCCGTCCGATCGCGCAATCACTGTTCCCATGGACCGCGTAGACCGGCCGCACCGCACACCGCAACCAATCAGCGCTTCTGTTGCCGAGCGAAAAGACTAAATTACTCTTGTGAGCCGCGATAAATTTCTGTAGACCCTTTAGGGGTCTAGGTCCACCACGTGGCAAGCTCTGATTCGCCGGATTTTGCTGAGCTGGCGGTCCACGCCTGGATCGTGGACCGGCTGATGGCTTCAATGGCTGAGTCGGCTTTGATGGCTTGGCTTGGCTTGGTGGCTCGGCTTGGCTTGGTGGCTCGGCTTGCGGAGCCGGCTGAGCCATTTTCTTTTTTATTTAATTTTTATTTATTTTATATTTTTAAAAATTCATATCTTTTCCATTTTAGCTCTGTTTTACTTAAAATTTATTTCATTGTGATCAAAAAAATGAGCTCTTTCTATTGATAATAAAATTTTATTTTTTAATTTTTATTATTTTTTATTATTTTTTAATTAATTTTTTAATTAATAAAAATATGAATTTTTCAAAAATTATATATAAATTGATTAATAATTCTTAAAAATTAATATAAATTAATTAATAAATTAATACTTTTATTGGTGAATTTATGATGCTTATCAATTACATGTTCCTGATTAAGGCGTTCCTCTTGGCCGTCCGATCATAAGCATGAAGAAAGGTTTAAAGGCCCTCTTCTTCCATCCGATGGGGTGTTCTTATGATGTGTAGGGGTGCTGCGCATTCGTCCTTAATCAAAAATCCAAAACTTACTTTCTGCAAAACCCTAGATCCTGAAATCCTAGGATTTATTGTGCATATTTTGTTTATGAACCCTACTTAATTAAGAATTAAGATTATGAAATATTAATTAGGTCTAAAATTGAGAATTTTAGATCTAAGACATATTCATAATACTGGGTTCGGGCTTGGGTAGCTCAATTAGGTCTAAGCGGTTGATCAAACCGAATCAAGAGTTGGTTAGATGGGATCAACAATGCTTAAATTGACCAGCCTAATAGGATTAAGTCTGGGTCAAGATCGAGTCACGATCAAGCAAGACCTAATTAGGCTCAGAGGTTAGAGTCTGGATTGTAGGCTAACCCAATTGGTTCTGACTCAATAATTTGGTGTCTAAGGTAAGTTTGGCACATACGACCGACTGATTTTTAATTGGAAGCTACTCGATCCTGAATGCATTCTTGTACGAGTTAATGGCATATTCCTTCCACCGGTCTCACTTACCTGGCCATATCTGTTGACACAGTTCTGATCTGAGGTGGTCAATAATCCGAGCTAACCCATGCCACTAGGTTAGTCATAATTGTTATGACTATGACAAGTCTAGTTTAATGAGACCTGAATCAATTCTCCCTAAGAAAAGATTAAGTCTGAGGTCTTCCACCATTGTAGATGTGCGGGCCCTTCCCGGGGTTGATTGTTCTCGACTGGATACAGTGGCTCAGTTGCACCGGGAAGACGCAACCATGTCTATTAGGCATTGGATGCTATGGGCTGGAGGATGAGTTGGGCTCAATATTTTGGATACGGTGAGAGACTCAATTAGGAATCCAGTCTATGCAAATGGTGGGTCTGACTTAACTAAGGAGTGGATCAATATTCCGGATACGGTGAGATTCATGAATTAGAGACCAAGTTTGGGTGCACCATGATTAGAGAATCATTGAACAAGAGTTGTTCACTCATTGGCTAACCCATCACCAATAACTGTTAGGTGAGGTGATGAGTCAGTTGGTGAGACCGCACCACCCACTAGAAATCATTAATCATGGAGATTTTTGCATCTCTACAGAGGGAGTGTAGGGATCCAAGAAAATAGTGGGAGCTAATTTATTTAAAAATAAAATTTCCTAAATAAATTGGTCAAGTCATAATTACAGTATCTAACTAGAATCTTTGACTCTCTACAGGAAAAATGTCTGCGTCCAACCCATTGGCACGTATCCTGGACACACATAGACTGACCGGACCCAATTATAAAGATTGGCTCAGGAACTACAAAATTATTTTGGGTTCCGAGAAGTTAACCCATGTATTGGACCAGGACCCTCCCACCTTACCAGCCCGTCCATCCACTGAACAGAGAGCGTCTCTGAAAAAATGGATAGACGAAGATAATAAGGCCAGATATTACATGTTGGGCTCGATGTCTGATGAGCTCCAGCGCCAACATGAAGATATCGGGACTGCTCGCCAAATGTTGGCTCACCTGCAGGAGATGTTTGGTGAACAGAGTCGCGCAGCCAAATATCAAGTCACGAAATGACTTTTTAAGGCTAAGATGCGTGATGGGCAGTCAGTCCAAGATCACTGTCTGATGAATGATCAAGGACATGGAAGAGCTTGAGAAGCTCGGTGTGAAGTTAGACTTGGATCTGCAGAACGATATTATTCTGCAATCCTTGACTGATGCATATGGGCAATTCATCATGAATTACCACATGCATAAACTTCAAAATTTCCTTGGCCGAATTAATGAATATGCTGGTCACCGCTGAGCTTTCTATGAAAGGTTCTAAAGGCTCAGTTCTTGCTATGGAATGGACTTCTTCCAAAAGAAAGTCTTATGGAAAGAAAAAGAAGTCTGTGAAAAAGCAGAAAGGTGGAAGGAGCAAAGAAGAAGAAGGCAGAGCCGAAGAAGAAAGGCCGATGTCAAAGGAAAAGTATTTCCATTGCAACAGCGACGGCCATTGGAAGCGGAACTGCCCTACTTACCTGGCCACCCTAAAGAACAAGAAGGAAGGTCCTTCTGGAGGTATGCTCGTTATTGAGTCTAACCTTACGGTTTCTTCTGCATCCAGTTGGGTGCTTGACTCTGGTTCTAGTGCTCATCTGTGCACTTCCATGCAGGGTCTTGAGGATAGCAGGAGGCTGAGGGATGGAGACATGATCCTACGCATCGGTAATGGAGCAAGAGTTGCTGCAGTAGCCGTGGAAACATACCCTCTTCGATTACCATCTGGTTTAGACTTAGTTTTGAAAGACTGTTATTATGTGCCTGCAGCTAGCAGGAATTTGATTTCTGTTTCATGCTTAGCACTAGAAGGCTATGTGATTACCTTCTTTAAGGACCATTGTAACATTCTTTATGAAAGAAATAAAATTGCAAATGGTTTCCTTATTAATGGTCTTTATCAGCTACATATTGATGTACCTGTTCTAACTATCGAGCAAAACGTGAATGCCAAACGACCTAGGGATAGTCCAAACGATAGATATCTATGGCACCTGAGATTAGGTCATATAGCAGAAGATAGGATCAACAAATTGGAGAAAAATGGGCTATTGAGTCCATTGACTTTCGAGTCATATCCAACTTGTGAATCTTGTCTTCAAGGCAAAATGACTAAACTCCCTTTTGTAGGACATGGGGAGAGGGCCACAGATCTCCTTGCCCTAGTACATACTGATGTGTGCGGCCCATTTGATGTGCCGGCTAGAGGCAATTTTGTCTACTTCATTACCTTTACCGATGATCTGTCTAGGTATGGGTATGTGTATCTTATGAGACACAAGTCTGAAGCTTTTGAAAAGTTCAAAGAATTCAGACATGAAGTAGAAAAATAAACTGAAAAACCCATTAAGGTTCTTCGATCAGATCGAGGAGGTGAATACCTTAGCCGAAAATTCCTAGACTATCTCAAGGAAAATGGCATAGTCTCTCAATGGACTCCACCAGGAACACCTCAACTCAACGGGGTTTCAGAATGGAGAAATCGGACTCTATTGGATATGGTTCGATCCATGATGAGCTTCACAGACCTCCCTGATTTTCTTTGGGGACATTCATTGTTAACTTCAATTTATCTACTGAATAGGATTCCCTCTAAAACCGTTCCTACCACACCGTATGAGATATGGCACGGTAAGAAACCAAGTCTGAGTCATCTCAGAATTTGGGGTTGTCCGGCTCATGTCAAAAGACAACAAGCGGACAAGTTAGAGTTTAGGTCCTTCAGAGCTCGATTCATAGGATATCCTAAAGAGTCATTAGGATACTATTTCTACATTCCAGAAGACCACAATGTGATTGTGAGTCGACATGCCATCTTTCTTGAAAAATAGTTTATTCAAGATAGCGGCATTGGAAAGCAGATTAAGCTTGATGAGAAAGTCTCACAAGTACAACGAGCTAAGGACCAATTGGAACCAAATCAGGTTGAGCCAATAAGAACACTACCTCCTCCACCTCGTAGATCGGAAAGAGTTTTCCATCCCCCTGAAAGATACTTAGGTATTATTTCAGAGGAAGTAGAGAAAATGTTCCTCGTAGGTAATGGTGCTCATGGTGATGATCCCAAAACCTACAATGAGGAGATATCAGATATCGACTCCGAGAAATGGCTAGAGGCAATGCAGTCAGAAATTGACTCGATGCACTCAAACCAAGTCTGGACCTTGGTAGATCCACCAGAAGGTATAGTACCTATTGGGTGTAAATGGATCTTCAAGAGAAAGATTGGTGCAGATGGGAATGTGGAGACATTCAAGGCTAGACTAGTGGCAAAAGGTTATAGTCAACGTGCGAAGGCATTGACTATCAGGATACCTTTTTCCCCAGTGGCTATGCTAAAATCCATCCGCACATTGCTTGCCGTTGCAGCCTATTTCGATTATGAAATATGGCAAATGGACGTGAAAATGGCATTCTTAAATGGATATCTTGAGGAAGATATCTATATGGAACAGCCGCTAGGTTTCACATCCAGTGATACTGATCACAAGGTTTGCAAGCTGCAAAGGTCCATATATGGACTTAAGCAAGCATCTCGGAGCTGGAACACTCATTTCAATGATGTGATCAAAAAGTTTGGTTTCATCAAAAATGAAGAGGAACCATGTGTTTTCAAAAAGGTCAGTGGGAGCGCTGTTGTCTTCCTCGTATTGTACGTGGATGACATCCTCCTTATTGGGAATGATATTCCCATGTTGACAACAGTCAAATTATGGTTGTCCAAGGAATTCTCCATGAAAGACCTAGGTGAAGCATCCTTTATTCTAGGAATTAAGGTCTATAGGGATAGACCGAATAGGATGCTAGGACTTTCACAGAAGATGTACATAGAGGAAGTACTAAAGAGGTTTAGTATGGAAAACTCTAAGAGGGGATTAATACCCTTCAGACATGGTATTCATCTTTCCAAGAAGATGTGCCCTAGCACACCTGAGGAAATAGAACGCATGAGCAAGATCCCTTATGCTTCTGCAATAGGGAGCCTCATGTATGCCATGCTATGTACACGACCTGATATAGCCCATGCTGTGAGTGTCACAAGCAGATATCAGTCAAATCCAGGTGAAGAACACTGGACTTCTGTGAAATGTATCCTTAAGTACTTGAGAAGAACTAAGGATATGATGTTGGTCTTTGGTAATGGAGAACTCCAAGTCCAGGGATACACAGACTCGGATTTCATGTCCGATATAGATGATCGAAAGTCGACATCTGGGAGTCTGTTTGTGTGCAATGGTGGTGCTGTCAGCTGGAAGAGTTCCAAGCAAACCGTGATAGCAGATTCCACCATGGAAGCAGAATATATCGCTGCATCAGAGGCTGCGAAGGAAGCATTCTGGTACAAGAAGTTTGCTGCAGAAATTGGAGTAATGCCATCAGATGCCATTCCTCTATACTGCGACAACAATGGCGCCATAGCCCTTGCTAAGGAGCCGAGGTCTCACCAAAAATCCAAGCACATTGAGCGGCGATACCACCTCATCCGCGATTACCTCGAGAAGGGTTACGTCGAGGTCAAGAGAGTCAACTCCACAGATAATGTGGCAGACCCACTTACAAAGCCGTTGGGCCAGCAGAAGATCGAAGCCCACCTTGAGAAGATGGGACTTAGACTTGTAGCCAATTGGCTTTAGGACAAGTGGGAGATTGTTAGATATATGTGCCCTAGAAGCCAGAATTGGCTGACACTTGTAATACACTTCTAGGGGCAAAATTATAATTTTGACTATAATCAATAAAATGGGTTATTTTCTATCACATATGTGTATTTAGTGTCTGTGATACATCCTTTGAGTTAATGGTAATGATAATTCATATTTTCAAGAGTTGAAAATTTAAGACATGAATAATCATTATTAACTCATAAAATGCTCCCGACCATAGGATCATCACGAGGATGGTGATTGATCCGGAAGGTTGGTGTACAATCGCTTCTCTTTAGTAGATGAGTCTTGAGTCTACGGTGTGGAGACACCGGAGCGAGAGTACAGGTACTCGTTAGAGAACGAGGGCACTGAGCGTGACCACCTCGAGTAGTCATTAGGAAGTCTACCTTCTCGTCAATGACTGACTCGATGCTGCAGTAGTGTGTCTGGTTCTTTGACCTGAGGTGCATCGGCAGTTCACCTTGAGGGTGTTATAGTTTGACTACACCATTACTCGGTCTCCTAGCCATATGGAACCCTGAGGTGTATGTTGGCTATAGCATGTTCATTGTAGGAACTGGATTGCATCAAGATGGAATCTATCTACCTCGGTGGTAGAGGAGCAGCCCTATGATGATCATGAGAATCAAGTCCAGAAGCCCATGGCCATGGCAGAGTGAAATAATAGAAAGAGTTTCTATTTAGATTTTCACATTGGACTCGAATCGAATGATTACATCATATGACAGAGAACTAGGGTTTGACGAGTTCACCTTAACCCTAATCTGATCGGGGCTCAAGATAGAAGAACTTAATCACACAGGTAGCTGCACCAAGAGGTTCGCATTCAGCTCTGATGGGTTGCCACCATATACTGCTAGGTGTCACTGGTGGATTTTGGGAGCAATTAGAATGATTTAGATGATCGATCATTCTAGCTGTTCGAATCAGAAGAGTTCTGATCCATCGAAAGGAGTTTCGATGATGTCGATGATAGAGATCATGACATATCCCATTACCATACAGAACTGAACCTAACTGGGTCACACAAACAAGGGTTTGAATCTGGTGATCATCAATTGAACTGATCTAGTTCAATTGATCTGAATGAGATTCAATTAGGTTCAAGAAAATCGTGCTAGCACTCGATTGAACCTAACGTTCTTCTTTTACTATCATAAATAAGTTGTCCTGACTGAGCCAAAGGAGTTTGTGCTCAATCAGAGGCCTTCACTATGGTCTGACTGGAGGTTGTCCAAGTCAGAAAAGGTTGTCTTATTTTGTAAGACATTACCTGCCATTTTTGGTCACCTGCCATTTCTTGTTCTTTGACTTTGGTCAAAAGTCTACCTTTGACTGGTCAAATGTTGACCATTGACACTTTGACTTCTTGTCCATGT